>CM033280.1:43589496-43596996 GCA_019343175.1 Oedothorax gibbosus
CATGTATTTGAAAAATTAACAGACTGTTGGATGTATTTTCAAATGTATGTGTGGCTTTGCGTCTCATAGAATTTTTAATGTATATTTACATATCATGTTTTAAAGCTTGGCAAATAGCGTTGAAATTCGAAAGAGAGCTATTATAAACATGGGAGAATAATTTTTTAAAAAAGAATATTTAATTTTTTTGCACATATATATCTTTCCCTTAAAATGACGCCTCAATAACATTTCAAAATTTAAAATGACAATAGGTTGTGCAAATGCTGAGCTTTTGTATTTCCTTTTATATGTGTTGGCACTTTGTATTGTATTTTACAAAAAATTTGCATTATTCTACATTAGATTCTGCTGCCTCTGTAACTTGGCATCGAATCAGATTTTTTAAAAATATATATATTAGGTATAAAAACTGTACATAATGTACTGTTTTTTTTTATTTTTGTACTCCCCCCCCCCCTTCCCCCCTTTGTACTCCCCCTTCCAATTCAAAATACCCAGCTCAAACAAACCCAGACAGCCAAGATTCTTGTCGCCAGCTATTTTAAATACTGTTTCACGGAATATATATTATTTCGTTCTTCCATGAGGTCGTACGTCACTTTTTGAAATAAGAAAAATACGTCAATTTTAGTAACATAAACAACTCTGATTACGAATATCATCTTAGAATTTAACAGACTATCTCAGAACGTTTTAAACAATTACTGAATTAATTCATTATATAGACTCGTGTTATTAAAAAATATAGTTAGAAACAATATTTGTACTTACTTTGACTAAAAACTAATTAAAACGTTTCATTGTTTAAATGAGTTCCAATATTTTATTTCTTGCATTCAGATGACAAAAAATAATTCAGTCCTTAATGCGTTAATATAAAATCCATGTTTTAATGTGCTCAAAATTTCAAGTAAATAGTAATATACTTATCGTTTGTAAAAACTTCTCTATGTTTTTTTAGAACACAAATGTAAAGTAGAGATCAGCATTGAATTAAACAGTATATTGAAGATGAGACTAAGCCACTACAACTTCGATTCAAAAAATTAGAATAATGAAAGAAAATATGGTCAAGAGAATTGAAATTCTAATTTATCAAATAAATAATCAACGATATCAAATATAAATTTTATTATAATATAAATCTGCATGATTTTTAAAAAGGTAAACATATTACAATGAAATAGAAAATATATTTAAATTAGCAAATGACAAAAAATTCAAAATATTAGAATACTTCCTAACATAGTTCAAAAAATTAGAATAATGTAAATATATTGTGTGTGTGTGGGCACATAATTTAATAATAATCATAATTCTAAATTAAGAATTCATAATTTCTAAGTGTTTTTACTTGCTAATCAGTACTTTGTCGCATCGCCCTTAGCTCTAATTACAGCTCTTAAATAGTTTGGCATATTATTAACTAAAGGTTCACAATTTTTAATCAAAATTCGCCCATACGCTCTTTATACTAGAATTTAGGTGTTTTTTTTTGTCTGTGTAAGTGCAACTTCTTGAGGTCATTTTTTCATAATTCCCCATAAATTCTCGATGGTATTTAATTGGGTGAGTTCGCAGGCCAAGGGAGTAGAGTTATGATCTTCTCTTTGAGCCATTTAGTTGTTGATTTGGAAGTGTGAGAAGAAGTTAAATGTTTCTGAAACAAGAAATCGTCATACGATTCGAATACGATTTAAAAAGAAAATAGCTATTTTGTTGAAAGTCAAAATGGGCGCAGCAAAGAAAAATTCATTTCGAATGCATTTCTGTAATTTTGAAAAGAAGTAATTGACACAGAGCGTCAACATTAGTTCCTCCCTCCCGTAACTGCTCGTGCTCATTCATCCGCGAAGAGCTACTACTATTGTAGTTTAGTTCACAAAAGAAAAGTCACATGTCTCTGTCAAGCGACAGAAGAAGTCGGTCGCAGCCCTATAATTTTCTCCAGGCTCCAAAATTTGCGAATCGTGCCCAAACAGCCCGACCCCGTCCTTTACCGGAGAAGTAATCTCGGGTGGATCGAGGGGGCCCCGTCATGAACGTGTTCTCTTGCAGACTTTTACTAAGATGATAATAATGGCTTTACCTTAGACACACGTGATCTAAAACCTAATTTGTGAAGTCGTCGTAATGTTGTAGATTTAGAGTCATTTATACCCTTTTCTTCAGATTTTCTTCGCAAATATCTCACACTTTGAAAGCGATGTTTCTTCACAATCTTTTTTAATTGCCTTTCATCTGTTGTTGAAGTTACTGGCTTTCGACCAGTTTTAAAATGTTTATTTTGAAAACACTTATTATTAGAATATTCTCTCAAAACTCTACTCACACTTGCTTCAAGAATTTCACTTCTTTTGCTATAAAAAGTATTGTTTTTCCTTCTTTGTGCAATTACAGAATACGCAATTTCACAGCCTCAGGTCGCTGTTTCGCCCCATATTAAGCAAATACTACACTAAAATAAAAGGCCAAACGACTTTTCATTTTCTACGGAACACATTTTAGAGTCCAGCAGATGTTAATCATGCAGCTGTTCTCTCAAATAATAGAAAAATGTTGATTATTCTAATATTTTGAACCATGTTGTCCGGATATTCTAATTCTTTGAATTATTGCAATATTTTTTAAATTGTCAATTATTAATGTAGAAGATAAAAATAAATATTTATGTTATACTTATAAATGTTCTGAAGATAATTAGATATGATAAATATATTTTCTTCTAAACACAATATGCAAATTGACGCTTTAGCAACATGCAACCCATTCTTTTTTGCATTATTCTAATTTTTTTTTAATCAGAGTTGTAATATTTACAAATTCACTTTTTTTTTGTTTTAGGCTTTTTGTTAGGCATGTAACTTCGCATTTATTGATTATAGAAATTATCAATAACTACGCGTTTTTTATTTAAACCAACTGTGACAAAAGTAGGCCGAATAACGTTTTTTTTTTATAATTTCAAATTTAGATTAATAATTGCAACTTATTCATATTGCAATTAATTCATATTTTTAACGCTCAAAATTTAAACAAATATTTTAATCCTCCAAAATACCTGATATTTGGAAAATATTTTGTAATAATTTTGAACTTGAAATTTTCAGTCGCACAGCCATCGTATTTCGATGCAAATAGGTATATATTTTCAGGATATCAGATATTGTAATGTAACTCTATATCTGAATGCAAAATTCACACACTCCCCTTCTTTTAGAAAAAAGAATAGAAACTGTTATGCATTTATAAAAAAAAACCTAAATAACCTCATGATGATATAAACTTAAAGATTATTGAAAGCAATCCAATTTACACCTGGTTTTAGACAAAAAGAAAATTTGCCCCAATTCAACGTTTCTAAATTGTGTGTGTGGTTAATGTATGTTCTTCAACTGATTGACCAGGAGAGTATTAATTTTAACGTTGCAACAACTATTGCAAAAGACATCATCAGAATGAGACAGTGGACTGAATACAAATGTTGCTGTTAGTTGACATTAAATTGACAACAGATTTTGAACCTAAGAAGGATATTTTTTATTTTAGCTTCCACATTACGTTTATAACAGAAGCTGGTACTTAGAAACGATTTTACACAAAATTCCCCCATCAGTCTAAAAAAGCGTCAAACTCAGCATTTAGTTCTATATTAGACTTGTACACGACAGCTATTTTCATTTACTTTCCTTCGAAAATGAAATAATTATTCCTTATCGTTTGCTAAATGTATTTATGTTTCGAATAATAAACTTGTACTGTCTTTTAAATAAACACTTGAGATCAACATACAACAACATTGAAACATTTTGATGGCTCGTTCCAAACTAAATTATATTACAAATCTATAGTTTTCTTAAAACTTTTATTTAATGTAAGATTTTTCGTGCGATATATCTGTGGGGCAATGATGATTTAGTTTATACAAAATAACTTTCTTATGTTATTTTAATAGTTATTATGATTTGTAGTTTTTAATTAAAGTACTTAGAATTCGAATTTGTAATTAATCTAAGGTTTTCAATGATTTCTAGTTTTGACTGCTGAATTGTTTTACATATCACTGACTTATTGCATTTGTTATATTATGGCTTGTTACATTTTTAGTTTTGGCTGTGAAAGTGGGTGAGTGACAGGCAGACAAACTGGATGATTATAATACATTCCTTTTTACGTTATAAACCCAGCCTTTAGAACTTTTATAGGTTTTTAAATTCTTGAAATTCCCTTATAGTGTACATAATTACCATATAATGCATTAGTTTATTGGGTGGTAATTTAAAGTTTTGTCACCCCTAGTTCCGAACACTTTACAAGTTTTTTTTATAAATAAAAAGTAAGTTTGATTAATGGAATTTCGGTTTGATAAAACCATTACAATTTCTACGAAATATTAATTAATTTGAATATGCAAGTATATATTAATTTTAGGTTTAGCTATAATAAAATGAATGGTCTGTTCATTGGCCACTTTTGACGAACTTGAAAATTTAACGTAGGATTGCTATACCTATTGAGTCGTATGAATATAAAGTGGCACCCCATGGCAGTGTTTACCACATTTGGAATTTCCGTTGCTTGGTAATGTAACACAAATCGCCAAATCGAGAGCTGCAAACAGTCATAGCTGTTCCTAATTTCGTAACATAATAATCAAAAACATAGTTTTATTTTTAATGAAATGGAAAATTATAGCTAATTTTTTCTTAAAGTACAGCGAGTATACGTCTGGTTTTCAATATTACATTTATAACGTAAAAAGTGGAAGGTATTATAAACCTTATTCCGTTTGTACCCCACTTTCGAAGCCAAAACTACAGATGGCGCCGCAGACAATTGTGACAAGTCAAATTAAAGCTAAGTCCAAGAATAGGTTTCATCCCAAATTTCATTCGAAATTTCGGACTAGAAATACAATAAATAATTCAAATTCTGCAAAATTGAAGTCTTATATAATTTACATTAGAAACCCTTATTTAATTATTTTCATTGTTGCCGAATTAGTTATTTGGTCTTAAAAATTAAAAAAAAAAATGTGATATCGACATAAATAATGCTCGGATTCCCAATGGGCATGTTTCAGGTCTTGAGTGGCTACAGAAATGCTAAATGAAAATAAATATCTCTCATGCTTCGATTGGTAAATCAATGTCACGTGGCAACCGAGAACCAATCCGACGCTGGTCGAAGGAATGGAAGTGGGTACGTCACCCGAAACAAGCAAATTAATATCGAATTCTGATCTTGGCAAATTTTGCTTTTCAGAATTTTACATTTTAAAATGCTTTAAAAACAGTAGAAATTTTGATGTTTAACGAAGAACTTTTTTTAATAATAGATAAATTTTTGCAAACGATAAGTAATAATTATTGAATTTTCGAAATATTTTAAATGAAACTAGCCAAATTTAGCAAGTAAATGTTCAATATAGATTTAATGCTGAGTGTTTGGTGACTTTTCATTTATTCAATATTTTCACTGTTGCCATTTCGTCAAACGTACGAGAAACTTTATTTAAAATAAAACTCTTTAAAGAAAATTTATTCATGAGATATAATTTAGTTTGGATTGTTGTAATATCACAATAGAGTTCTTTTGATGATTCTTTATATATGTATGAGGAAGGATACATAGAGAATTCTAACTTTGAATAAAAAATATAAGCGAAACTTCGCTTTTATTTTTAAAGCATCAATTTTACTAATTATTTATTATTCTCTTTTTTGAAAGAAAGTTAATGAACATGGGAAGTTGTGGCAACTAAAAGATTTTTATTACAAAAAGTTGCATCACTATTTTTCAAATTTCAAACAAATTCAGCAAACTATAATGGGCATTTCCACGCGTGACTTACACTACATCGGACGATTTAACAAATTTCGTTTGCATAGTTCATAATTATTTTCTATTTATTCAAAAAAATATTGTATGTCAGTTTACCCCTGAACATATAGTATTTTTAGCAATCAGTAAAAACTGTTTTAATTTAATATTTTACTAAAATAATAATAAAAATGTCCTGATGTGACTTACACTACATGAAAGGAAGTCGATTTTTGGTTATCATTATAAACTCTAATTTCTTCTTCACAGTGCAGTAAATCAACATTCTACCAGTGCTTATTTTAAGTATAAGGTTTAAAGCTAAATAATTTAATTGCAAAAAAGTATTTAAATATCATAGGAAATAATTTATTAACATTTTTGTGCGTGACTTACACTACATTCAATTTGTGACTTACACTACATCAAGTGAATTGTATCACAGATACGGATATTTAGGCAATAATAACATAGCATATGTAAATAAATTTGAACATGGAAGTTAAAAATTGCATACATGGTAAAATCATAGTTAGAAAAAGTTACACAACGTCCCCTAAAGTTGGTTTCTGGTAATTTCTTAAACTCTAATTTCTTCTTCACAGTGCAGTAAATCAACATTCTAACAGTGCTTTTTTTAAGTATAAGGTTTAAAGGCTAAATAGTTTAATTGCAAAAAAGTATTGAAATATCATAGGAAATAATTTATTAACATTTTTGTGCGTGACTTACACTACATTCAATTTGTGACTTACACTACATCATGTGAATTGTATCACAGATATGGAAATTTAGGCAATAATAACATATGTAAATAATTTTGAACACGGTAAGCTAAAAATTGCATGAATGGTAAAATCATAGTAAGAAAAAGTTACACAACGTCCCCTAAAGTTGGTTTCTGGTAATTTCTTAATTCTTTCTTCAGTAGCGTTGTCTGAAAAACCTTCCTTCTCAGGTCACGCAAAAAGACTTCCTGACCATTGCAGATGTTTCAGTTTTATTGAATAAGCATCTTTACTTAAAATTTTCCCCATAAAATATTTAACGATAATTTTCCTACGAAAAGAACTAAAAGCTCTTTTTCCAGCATCAAATTCATTTTCAGAATTTTGTTGAGAGGTATTTTCTTTTACAACATTTAAATTTGTTTAATCAACCGTGTAGTATTTTTGGGGATTTAATGAAACATTTGCAGTTTTAAGTAGGCATTTGTTTAATTTTAAACAAGTAGGTTTGTAACAGAATCTGTCACTTAACTCGCTTCCACATATTTGTGTTTAACAGGAAAAAACGCGCCAAACACAACATTAATTCTATATTTAACATTTACAAGCTAAATTTGGCTAGTTTCATTTATTTTATTTCGAAAATTCAATAATTATTACTTATCGTTTGCAAAAATTAATTTATATTTTAAAGAATAAATATGTCATATTCCTCGCTTTTAAATAGAATGAAAACATTTCATATCAACATACAAGGATTCCGTAGTGAAATATATTTGACGTCATTTCAAACTGATCGATGTTGCAAAATAAATTTATTTTAATTTATTGTCTAAAGAATTAAGTTTCTCGAGCGATTGTTGCGAATGCAAATGTGATTTAATTCTAATAAAAACAGGGCCTTTAGCTATTTGTAGACTTTATCGTTTGCTAAATTTGTTTGAAG
>CM033280.1:44201996-44450903 GCA_019343175.1 Oedothorax gibbosus
ATCCTACAGGCTTATAGAGGTTCGACGTGAGTTTCCAAAGATAAGCTTCTGGTCAAGATGGATCTGAGCCATGCTTTTCATAATTATATTTTCGTTAGTCGAGACGAATGTTGGGATATATTAGAAAAAGTATCACTTCTAAATCTAAGGAGTTCATTTTGCCATTGTATAGGGGATTGGTAAGGCTACATCTATAATAATAAAAGAAAGAGTCTGTCTGTCTGTGTGTGTGTGTGTCTGTTATCGGATCGTAAAAGACCGACTTATACTGCCCTCAGAAATTCTAAATTTTTAAGATAGATTCCATTTAATACTAACGTGTGCACCTGAGGCTTAGTTTTTTCATATTTGTTCCATTTTTAGAGAAAATTCGAATTTTCTGAAAAAAATACACCACTTTCGCTCAAATCCGATCATTTTTTCTCTTTCCTGATGCCATCGGCTGAAAAATTTAAATAAAACTTTTAACGAAAACATTTAAAATTCAAAATGTTTATTTTTTATTCTTTTGCCGTTACTTTCAGAAACTAAATTCATTATTTGAAAAATAATTGACATGTTTCAAGTGTCGTAATTCCGCCAGTCTCCATTCCTGGATTTTATTGTGGGTTTATTTGATGATTTTTTCATTGATTTTTCTGTTGACTGCATGTATGCATATTTAAGCAATAAATGTATAGTTAAGCTATTACTGAACTATGATGGTTAATAAAGGCCATCGCACTAGAGCTATTAATGTTTTATGTCTTTATTTTTTCGCCAAATACGTTGCCAAACTCGCCAAATTATTAACTAAAATTCGCCAAATAGGCAATTTCTTTTATAAATAATTTATAAGCTGGTCGTGTCATTGTGTTAGAGCTGTATAATGGGTGTGTTTGTAGCTATATCTATTTTCTCGCCAAATTATTTCCCAAAACGCGCCAAATGAGCTAAAAGGTTTTATGTATTTATGAGGGAATTGTGATGACATTTATGAGTGCATTTTATAGCGTATTTTTCATTTTGGAATTTTAAGGCGATAAAACGGGATTTTATAATTTATAACGGGCGGAAACAATAATAAGTTCATGATCCTATAACAGGTTATATGGTACATATATTTGGAATCTATTTGATATTTTTTTATTCCGTGAGAAGAACGGGTATAAATTTGCTAGTCTGGAATATGCGGTTCAGTTTTGGTCTCCCTTCCTCAGAAAAGATATAGAGTTGCTTGAAAAAGTTCAGCATAGGGCTACAAAAATGATTAAGGGTCTATCTGGTATTGATTATGATAACAGATTCAGATCTTTAAACATGTATTGCCTGGAAAATAGGAGAGCTAGGGGTGATTTAATTCAGTTATTCAAGTTCATAAAACAGGGAGACATGGAGGGCTTAGGTTTTACCATAAATAGCCGGACAAGAGGACATGATCAGAAATTGAATAAATCATGCTTTAGAAGGGAGGTAAGAAAACATTATTTTTACAATAGAGTTGTCAATGAGTGGAATGCTTTATCAGATTATGTGGTGTATTCGAAGAGAGTAGAAGATTTTAAGAAGAATCTTGATAGTCATTGGAATCTGGTAAAGTATTCGATTTATTTTGGACCAACCTTGCTTGGCCACTGGCCTTTTGTTAATCGACAATATTTGTATTTGTATTTAGTGACTCTAACAAGAAAAAAGGAAATGTAGTTTTGAAACGTGAAGTTTTACTAAATTTACTCGCCTCTAAATATGGGTATAGTAAAAGATACTTACTTCGACTTATAGTAATACGTGAGTAGTCATGATAACTAAAATTATTTTAACGTGTTGATCAACGCTTCATTCCACCATATAAGTCCATTTAGTGCCATTAAAATTTCATCTTAACCAACAGCTAGCTGCGGTGCATTTATATACCTTATTAAATATCCTATTTTCTCTGAATTTATAATATGAAAAAGTGAATTTGATAGTTCTTATTTTCTCAGTTTGTTAAAAATATATATTTCAATTCAAATTTTGATTTTGTACTGCTAATTTTGCAAAAAAATAAATGACTCCGTTATGCGATTAATAGAGTATCATGTCAAGTTGAAAATGCAATTTTATAAAAAGTATAGAGCGCTTTTTTAATACTTAACTTAATCAAGCATGTGACAACTTTTACTTCTGCTTAAATTTAAGAAGCTACTTTCTACTTCGTTTCCTTTGTAGGTACAAAAATATAAAACGAATATCCAATTTTCAAGCAACAAATAAATCAAGCCCACCTGTTAGTTATATATTTTACAAAGTAGCTGTCTCCCTTTTCACCTAAAAATATCTTATCGAGAGGTAACTTTAAAGTGACTGCTCAGAAAAAATGTTTTCTAGAGTTTTAGCAGAATACTCGTTGAGTTCTAAAAGTGAAACACGCAAGCATCATCTTGTTCTAGAAAAAACTTTTTATTATAAGTAACATGCACGAGTTTGCAGAGTAGACTTTGTACCGTTAACACTTGTTAATATATAATGTATATTTTAACAAAAAAATTTATGCACTTTTAAGAAGTTACGCGTAGCTTGGAGAGCTACGCATTATTTGGAGATTGTAATATTTGTTCCATTTATCTTAAAATGTTGAGAAGATATCTAAAGTTGGTTACAGTATGAAACATGTTATGTTATAATCACTTATTTTTAAAGTTTGTTTTTTTAATCAGATTAATTTTACTGATGTAACTAAAGTGAAAAATACAGACAAAAAAATAACCTTTAATTAAAATATACTGTTTTTAACAAAATATGTATCACGTGTAGGGGTAGGGGTGGTACATATATATTCCGGCTTGTGTGCTTGATCAGGTATCACGTGTATTGCTTAGAAATCGGAAAATGAGTAAGATAAATAAATATATGTAGTAAGATGTGTAATAACTGTTACCGGATCAAGAAGATGATATCACGCAATTTTTTTGTTGTC
Organism: Oedothorax gibbosus; assembly: GCA_019343175.1. Classification (NCBI taxonomy): domain Eukaryota; kingdom Metazoa; phylum Arthropoda; class Arachnida; order Araneae; family Linyphiidae; genus Oedothorax; species Oedothorax gibbosus. Next base: position 44,204,935 of record CM033280.1, read on the forward strand.
TGTTTGCATATATAGTCGAACCTCGTTAACGCGAACTCGCTTAACACGAAATTTCGCTTAAGATGAACTGAAAGCATTTTCTCGGCCTATAGCCTTTGAGCTAATGCTAAAAAAATATCTTAACGCGAAATCGTTTCAGGCAAAATCCGGCTTAACCCGAGCAAAAAATCGAGGATTTGACTTTTTTTCTTAGTGATTCAAAGTTACCAAGAACAAATGAAGCAAAACATTAATAAAAAGCGGAAAGTAAACATTATAAAAATAAATTGTCTTCTATTTCTGAAAAAATCACAAGGTCTCCCACCATTCGTCAGTTTTTATCAATTCCTGTTCCTTAAACATTTTCCTAAATTTACAATACTATGTACTAGTCCAACTGAACTAGGGCCCGGATGGCCGAGTGGTTTGGACCATTTCGCTAGCAGTCTGCACGCTGTAACGGGTGCGGGTTCGATTCCCGCCTTCGCCCTGGGTGTATATTCCTTTCTCTGTGACAGTAAAAAATTCTTTCTGTGTCTGTCTTACTTGACGAAGGCTTCATAAGCGGGTCTCTGACCAAGCACACAAGCCGGAATATATATGTACCTACCCCCCCCCCCCCCCCCCCAAATGAACTTGATTAATTGAATTACTAATTCTATACAGTGTATTATATTGTAAACTTAAAGTAATTTTTGGACGTTATTTTTTTTAACGATTTACTGGTTCACTATAAAAAAAATCACGACGTTTAACATGAAATTTGGTTAACAAGAAAAGTTTCGGTGTTCCCTCCGAGTTTGCGTTAACGGGGTTCGACTGTATTGGTGTTGGATTCTTATCAATAAACTCACCGTACTTTAGGTCAAACGCTCTCTGTTGTTCTCGCTTACTTTGTGGCTAGTCAGTGAATTGTGTAAGTTTTTATTGAAAAGCTTGTAATTTTACGTTGGCAATTGTCAAATAGTAAAAATTAAAAGGTAGTTTAGTTTAGTTGGCAATAGTATTAGATAATATTATAATTGAATGTTGAAAATAAACCTAAACATGCTAATGAAACAGAAACTAAGTGATTTACCCGGTCGCAGATGAACAACAATAAAATCACTGTCTTTGCATCAAAAAGACTTGCTCATGATTATTGGACTATTTATTCGGTATTTTAGAATATTATTGCATAGTATTTCATCACTACCCACGCAAACAATCACTTCAACAACATATCACCGGGGGGGGGGGGGGGTGACTAGTATTCACATATTTCTGACGTTTTCTAGAATAGATTTTTCGATATCAATAAACTAGAATGAATTCGTGAAAACCTCCCTCCACTCGAAAAAATTGTGTTCAAACATCAGAAGTGTAACAAAAGTGTTTTCTAAAAATGGAAGCCTTACATTATTGTGTTGATTCAATGCAAGAATTGTGGTGTTTAAATATAGAAATCGTGTTGTTTAAATGTAAGAATTGTGTTGATGAAATACTAAAATAAATTGTGTTTATTCCAGCACAACTAACGATCGCGAGAGGAGACGATTAATGTATCCATGCACAATTGACATAAAACTTGTAAAATGCATTTTTTCTAAAATATGTACAAGAAATTATAACATCCGTTTTAAAATGCCCTGATATACATTTTTAAACTTAATATATAGCTATTTATCCGTGACATCAAGGAGTAGATACTGAACCACATTTTTGAAAAATAAATACGTGCTGCAAAATTATTATTGGGTCACAATACAACTATTGCATTGTTTTTAGGTATTTTTTTACAACTGGAAAATTCAATTTTTTTTGTATTGAAAATCAGCCGACGTTTTTTCTGAGTCTTTAACTTTTAAACATGCACAAGTTATTCCATTTGTGCTTTGCCTACTGTCGAAATCATGTCTTCAGCATAATTCCCAAGTTCAAAATGTAAATAATCGACATCAGTCAACCACTTCATTTTGAAACCCAACTTCAAAATGATACATTTATTCCCACCCCAAGTACTTACCCTTAAATAGTATTTCCCAAAAGCTCCTTGAAATCAAATGTCGCTGACGCAGAACAATATTTATTTCGTAGTTCGAAAGCGACATTGAGCTCTCAGAACCCATCAAAATTAGCCCAAAAAGTACAGTTATAAAAAAAACTTGGAGCCTCCTCATCAATCAAGTTTTAAAAAAATTATATATTTTCCAAAACTTTTGAACATCTGGACTTGCTGCATGTAATAGTTTGATATTTTGATGCTTACAAAAATATCAAAAACATCTCAAAGGACCAGGTGCAAATCCGCGTCGTCAGCAAACCACTTTTTTTTGCGATCATTCTCCAAAATGATACATTTATGGTCACCTTAAGCACATACCCATAATTAGTATTTCCCATTTCCTTAAAGGCCGTTTAATTCAAATATCGCTGACGTTGAAAGCGACATTGGGTTGCGAGAAAGAACCCTATCCTATCAAAGTGTGCCTAAGCATGAAGTTATAAAAAAAATATCTACCTCACCAATTAAATTTAAAAAAAATTATACATTTTCCAAAACTTTTGAACATCTACACCTTTTGTGATTACAAAAATAATAAAAACCAGGTGCAAATCTACGTCGTCAGCTAAACCACTTTATTTTACGATCATCCTTCAAAATGTTGCATTTCTCCCCATCTTAAACACTTACCCTTAAATAGTATTTCCCAAACGATACTCGAATTCAAATATAGTTGGCGTCACAAACGACTTTGAGCTCTGAAAAAGAGCCCCATCGAAGTTTTCCTAAATAGTGCAGTTATAAAAAATCGTCACACCTAATCCCAATTAAAGCTAAAGCAAATTATATATTTTCCACAATTTTTGAACCTATCAACTTCTTTGCGCTTGCGAAAATATCAAACCATCTCCAAGAACCAGGTGCAAATCCCCGTCGTCAGCTAAACCACTTTATTTGACGATCATTCTTCAAAGTGTTGCATCCCCCCGCAACACCCAAACACTTATCCCTAAATAGTATCGTATTCAAATATCGCTGACTCTTCTTCGAGAAGAATAGCTATTTCGGTTTTCGAAGGCGGCTCTCATCGAAGTGTGCTGACGCGAGTGTTCCGCTATCGCACAAACACCCCTGAGTCAATGGCACCAAGAAATATAGGACAGAATTTTCAAGAGCATCGCTTCGTTTCGGTTGTAATAAGTGTGACAGGGCTTTTGTTATAGGAACAGTGGTTTTTCTATTAAAAGTACTTACAACAACAATCGACACAAAGCGCGTGGAAGAATGGCTTATGGGTGAAAAGATAATTTTTTTAAAGAAGATTCGTCAGCAGTTTAGCCTTTTCATTGTATTTCATTACAGAAATTCTGCAGTTGTTTTTTAATCCTAGCGAACCTGCTTTTTGGCAGAGATCTTCTTAATGTTTTTCTTAAAAATCTACTTCAATTTTTGCTTAATGCTCGCTCTAGACGCGCCGAAATTTCTATCGAATTGAAAATAAAAACTAATAATTGTAATCATACAATGTTTGCTATTTCCGTGGGTAAATCGATTCACATTTTGCCCTTCTACACTCGTTTGAGTTTGAATTTCGAAAAATCGCTTCTTAAATGAAAATGATTCCTTTCAGTACAAAATGAATCAGCTCTTAAAGTTTGGAATCTGTACCTCCAGTAGTTTTGGCTGGGCGTTGATACTTAAGTGAATGAGTCAGTCAGTCAGGACTTTGTCCTTCATATATATACATTGCATTGCGTTACGGTTAGCGTTGATTTGTGTTTTAAGCTAAACACTATTTCCAACACAAATATATTTTTTAATACTTGTAGTTAGTATTTAACATTTGAAAACACAAAACATTTATTGACAATTACATTTTTATGTATAAAATTTATATATTATTTTTTTTCTAATATATAAATTTATATATCGTGTTCGAAAACGAATAACAATATTTAAGTTTTTTAAATTTAATTTAATTTTTAATCACTAAATACATATGAAAAAAACAAAGAATGTCATTATTAAAAATAAAATGTGTAACAAAATATTCTAATATTCCAACCTAATGATAATTAAGATTTTTAAAATATACATTATTCTTCGCCAAAATTACTTTAAAAAATAACAATTAACTCAAAATCGAAGTAAAAAAATAATAAATTAAAGTTAGTTGAGCCAAACATTTTTACGCAACAGAAAGTCGATTAATGAATATTTAAAACTGCGCTAAATACAAATTAGCTAAGGTTTTATCTTTAAATTACTTCATCAGAGTTAGCAATAAAAATAATAATTTCATGATAAAAATTTATTTATCAAACACTGAAATCCAATTTATACATTAATAATATATTATTCAGGAATTTCTGTTGAGAGATATTTAAATTTGTATTAATGTTTTAATATGTTATTATTGGCTGAATGATAATTGCTTAAAATGCAAGTAATATTTCAAAACAATCGAAATAAATGTTCTTCTTTGAAAAATGAAAAATAAATAAACTTTAACCAGTTTTATTAAAAATGCCGAAAGTATTTTTAACTGTGGTATTTTACAATTTAATATCAACATCATTAATTTTTGATATACTATTACATTAAAGATATGAAGGTATTTTTAAATTGTAGAATGAAGCCCCACAGCAAATAATTAATCCTATTAAAAATTTAAAGACATTCTATATGTTATATTGTAATGGATTTGAAAAAAAAAAGCGTTAAACTAGTTAAGTATTTTACTCTGAGCTCTTACTTCAATTGATATTTATTTTAATATCAATAGAATTTTCAAAAACACCATAAATGAAATTGCTAAATAAAATATATTTTATTAAAGTTAAAAATTTTATATTTTACATCATTTATGACAATTTTCTCTAGTAAAAGCATTGTACATATAGTCTTGTGAAAGAGTTTGTGTATTAAAAAAAAATACCAAATTAATGAAGTTAAGTAAGAAAGACAGAAACGAAAGACAATTACAGAAACGAAAAAATATTTATGTTAAAAACAAATTTTTTAGTCAGTTACGAAACAGCAACAAGTTTTCCAGACATTGTAAACAAATAAAATGGAGTTTGTGGAAATGATACGTAAAATTTTAAAAGAAAATTTCAACAGATATTTTTCAAAACATAAAATAAGCTTTTGAAAGTGTTTAATATATGTGAGATGAAAACTGACACATATTTTTAAATTGACTTTTAACCATTCGCCTTAAATAACTGTCCGTATGATAACCTATTGTCCGAAAGTATTAATAAATGTAAAATTATTTTACTTGACATTTTGTAAAAAAATATTTAAGCAAATGTTATCAAAGATTGTACGGTAAACACAAATTCACATTTTTGATACATAGTTTTCTTAACAAAAATATTGTTTAAAAAAGACAGAATGAATTCATAGAACATACTTGCTATATCAAAACCTTATTTAAAACAATGATTCTTCACAACACAATGTCGTTTTTCTTTTTTAGAGTGATGTTCTTAACTATTTAATTTGTGAGAGTCGAAAATAAAAAAAATCAATTCGAGTGAATAGAACTTAATTCCGAATGGTTAAACAATTATAATGATCAATGATTCTTTCCAACATAATTTTTTTTTATCTTTCGTTAAAATCTGTATTAAGGATAATTTATTTTGAGAGTGATTTACTATGAAACACTGTAAAAATATATTGTTTAAAGTTTATCCATAGAATTGGTGGAATCCTAGCTGCTTCCATCGTTGTGGAGTAACGTTACACCAAATTTATAGAGTATCATTACACCAAACTTATGGAGTAACGTTACAAAGATAAGAATTTTACTCCTTTTCTGTGGTGTAACATTACTCCATAAAGCTGACGTAAAAGTTGCACCCAATTTATTTAATAACGTTCAAAAACTAAGATTTGCTTCTTTTTTGTGGCGTTACAGCGTAAAGTTGATGTAACAATATTCCGCAAATTTGGTGTAATGATACTCCATAAGACAGGTGTAACGCTACTCAAAATTATGGAATAACGTTTCAAACATTAGAATTGTACTCTTTTTCTGCGATGAAACGTTACTTCATAAAATTAAAGAAGCGTTACATCCAAAGGCTGGAATAATTGTGGTTACCGGTACTCCGTAAAGCTGATGTAACGCTACTCCATACATTTTGGTGTAATGTTATTCCATAAGAGTACTCCATCTATTTGGAGTAATTTTACAATGAAGCAATTAAAGAGAGTAATTATATAAAAAAAAATAATACTGAGTCCTACCTTCAGCGGAGACCGAGAGGAGAGACAGACCGATGATGGTTGCCCACAACACGAGGACGGCCACTGTCTTGACCCGAACTGGTCCGATATTCCTTGAGACAGACATCACTTCTCGAACAAACCAATCTTTGATAGAAAAAAAACAATCTTCTAAAAACACATCAAATTCTAAACGGCATTCTGTCTTTCAAAAAACATTATTCCACATTTTTGTTGCTGCGACCGGACACCAACTGCGAGAAGAAAAAAAATCCGTCCGGGACCAGCAAAAAAGAAAAGTTTAGATGTTTCTTTCTTTTTTTTTCTCTCCACCGGGAGTATTTATTTTAGAGCAGGAGTGCGATGTTCGGTGGCCGGATACCGACTGACTGGCAGGGAAAGCGACTTCACCCAACTGTGACTGGGTGGTTCGCTTTCCAGCCGCGTGTCGGCGCTGCCGGACGGGACCCGCTCCCTCGAGTAGAGGTGTTTTTGTACTGGCGGAAGTTTGAAAACGAACTTTTATTCCTTTCTTGGGGATTTAGATGGAGGAGTTTTGATCCCCGTCGGAGAGGGATGGTGAGAGGGTGATTAGAATGATGCGGGAGATGATGACGGGAAATAAAGGGTTGGATGTTACCGGGATAAGAGTAATCTTCTTTAGAGGGTTTGAGGTTTGGGAACATGTAAATTTGGCGTTTTTATGGCTAGGCACATTGTTCACTTGATATTGTATTTTTATAAAAATGTTAACGGCAAAGTTGCTAAGTTCTATTTATAAAGACTTGTCTGATGAATTAGGTCACAAATAAACCCCGGTAACTGTCAGTTCCTCTAAAAATATTTCAGTGATTATCTAATTATTTAACAGTTAACAACACCATAATTTTTAAGAATAATATTTTTTTTTTTAAAAATTCCATTTTATGTGACTCTTAGGTTAACAAAATGAGGAGGGAAAGGTAAGGGACATTTAAGTTGTGTTATTTCATTTGGTATGCGTAAAATTACTATTTATGTTGTCTTAGTTATGAAATAGCAAAAGTATTAGTGATCCTATAATTTCGTAACAGGCTGTATTGAGACTAAATTAATTATAGAGTAACGGTGAATTTTAAAGGAGGATGCAGTATGGTTTGTACCCACAAAACAAAAAGTTCCAAGAAAAGTTGCTGCTCGTAAATTTGAACCACGGTCATATAACAAAGACAAACATTTTATAAGTGTAACCTGTGAGAAAAGGAAAGTTAAAAGGATCTGAATATAGTCACGGTCGCTGTAGCTTGTAAAACGCTGAGGGATACAGACTTACAAATCGCCACCTGAATGTCAGGTTTTCCAGCAACACACATGGTCTTTAAAAAAAAATTCTAAATTTAATAATTTCTTTACAAAAATTTTAGAGGGTACAATGTAACTTATTTAGAAAGTACAGTGGAATTTTTATTGTCAATCAATCCATTAATAACTTTTTAAAACACATTTTAATTTCACTTATTTTTTTATATTCCTAAAAAGTTTTTGTGTTAAGGAATTTATGATCATTTCCATCTACTGTTTTCCGTTTAAGCTTTAATTTTGCTGTGGACATAGTTTTGAAGACGTTTGAGATAACAATGCCGTTCCAGATTAAATAAAATGATAGGTTTTAAATAAAAATAATAATTTTACATTTTACGTGCGTTTCGGGCAAGTAGGGGCGAGTATACGACGTAAATAGGGAATGGTATTTGTTGAGTTAAATTATCGTCACACTCTCTCTCTCTCTCTCTAGAGCTACAGGAGAGCTATTGGCGACGGACTTCGTAGTTTAGAACCAAGTTCAAGCGATGAGCCGACGACGCCTTAATAGGCGCCCGACACTACTTATAAGGGCGAGATCGTACGCGGCGTCAGGACTTTGAAGCATGTTTAACGTGCACTTTCCTCTACATGGGGTATTATTCATCGGACTTATTATCTGCACAGACCGTTCATAGGTTGGCAGTTATATTGGCCGGACCCGAACCTGGGACTTTTCGCATGCCATACAGACTGAGCTACCCTGCCCTGGGGCGTGGTCCTGTACATAAATGGTTAAACTTTCATGTCACATAGAACTAAATACACTCATGAATATATACTAGTCCTCATCTGCAATATAGTAACTGGCAATCTATTTCCGTATGCTGTCAGTGTTTCAGTTCACGGGCAGGTATATGCACTCATCACGGTGTATTTACATAGTTTATCATACGAATGCAGTGACACGGCGGCGCACAGTGCACTCAATGGCCAGTGGGTGATCCCTCACGATTATCTAATAGTGTATGGTCATTTACAGAATTCCCTCGGTGTAGGTAAACCCCTAATTCAGCTATTTGATCGCAATAACTATGCATACCACCACAGTTGTTGTTGATCATTTAATGTTCTCTATGATTTAATAAGGCATCACTTTTTAGTTGTAAATTATAAATTATTAGATAATAAACTATACTGTATAAGTAAGTTTTTGGATCGCCGAGGTTTGTAGTTATTTTGATTCACAAGTTTAGTGGTTCATCAGAAGATGAGTACACACTTAAAACAAAATAGTGAAATCCACTCCTATAGGGGAGTGCATTTTCGGCACCGGAAAGGAGTGGAAATTAACTCAGACTGAGTTAAAACCGCTCGTTTGTTTTAAGAGTGTAGATATGCAAAATTTCTTACACTATTACTTTAAAACATGACAACATTATAACAAAGAGAGATATTCGTAATCTGTCATATAACTATTAGTTTAACTTCATGACATAGGCCAGTAGCTTTATTTAGTTCAATTCTAGAACCAGATTTCTCATCTTCATGTTTTCAAGTTACACTAACTGTTACCCAAACTGGATTTATGAATACAACTGGACACTTAAAAAATGGACGAGTTACCCCCTGTATAAACATCCCCTCTAATTTACCATCTTAGTGTAATGGTAAGGGTGCTGCCATCCCTCTGTGATGTGAAAGCGTTTGTTTCACTGACAGTGTTTGGGTGTACCCAACTTCTCTGTTTAAACGCTATTGGATGAAGTTGTTCATGTGACTCTGTATGTCAAGAAAACGTCCATTTCTAGTAAAAATTATTACACAACTAGGATCAAAAAATATAACAGCTAAATGTGCTTTTTATACAGAAATTTACAGAATATTATTAGAAATTTACAGAACAATTTTGATTTTTACAGAAATTTCTTACAGTGTACAAAAGTTACTTTTTTATTAACTGAAATCAAACAATACCTTAAATATTACTCCTTTTTCTAATCCTTTTAAACAAATTACCCTACCTCTATTATAAGTTTTAATAAAATATACCACAAAATTACCTCCAAACCCCTTACGAAAATTTCCAAATAAAAATTAACACATAATTTTAAAGACAACTCCCAACTGATTCCTAGCCATGTCACGTGACAAATAGAGACGAAAGTAATTGTTTACGGCAATATGTACTAGGGTAAGGGCCTCAATAGTCGGAAAACGCCACGTTTCCATAATTGCACCCACTCCTCGAGTTAATGCCCAGCAAACATTGAAGTGATGGCGAACTGGTGGCCCAGTGCTGCCAGTGTTGGCTACTGCTGTCCACCGGTCAGTCGTGCACTCGCCCAATACAAGGCCAATACTGATACCCGTTGTTACCCTACTGTTACGGCGTTGTGATGGACATTATGTAATGGCCCAATAACATTTGGCCAGTACCAGGCCAACGTTGATTTTTCAGTACTGGGCTTTCATCCCCCTGCCACTGTTTTGCCGATACTTAAAAATATTAAAAACTGAATACGAAGCCTTTAGTAAGGTTTTTAATAAACTTTTCGATAAAGATTAATTTACACAATTGCTGTGTTAGACATAGGAAAAATGAAGAAATTTATCCTCTAAAAATCACCTATTCGGACTAATTAGTATTGGCTAAATGAATGCTTATCAGTATTGGGCCAATATAACCAGGGCAGAATTGGGCCAATAAAAACTGACCTGTATTGGGCCAATATAACCAGGACAGAATTGGGCCAATAAAAACTGACCCGTATTGGGCCAATATAACCAGGACAGAATTGGGCCAATAAAAACTGACCTGTATTGGGCTTAATAAAAACTGGACGGTATTGGGTCAATAAAAACTGGCCAACGTTAGCTATCTATTAACGAGTTTTGACTTTTTATTTTACGATCACTTTTTCACATGCATCCGAAAAGTGAAAAAAAAAATTAAAGACATTGCGAAAACAATAAATTGATATAAGATGGAAGAAAATAATAAGCAAAAATTTTTGTGCCGCCTTCGGTGGTTTTTGTTCTACGAACTGTCAATTTTTTTAAGTATTTTGTTCAAAATTATGAACAAGGAGAGTTGAATTTTATTTTCTATTTGTTGTGAAATAAATTTAAATTAATGTACACACATTTACCCACACGCGGCTCAGTGGCTGAGAGTTCAAACGCGTCCGCTTCATAAGCCCAAGATCGCGGGTTCGAGCCCCGGCTGAGTCGTCAGATTTTCTGGATGGGAATAGAACACAATTGCTGCCATTCCAATATAAGAAGTACTGGGCTAACGCCGTGATTCAAATATAAACGGTACTGGGCTAATGCCGTGATTAAAATATAAACGGTATTGGGCTAATGCCGTGATTTAAAGTATAAACATCACTGGCATAATATTGGGATAGTTCCGCGAATCAATGTAATTTAATGGCTGAGTACTGAGCTAACACACAGTTTAGCCGAATTTCCAAATAAGAACTTCTGGCAGAATGCTGGGCTAGTACTGACCAGCCAAATATTATTTTAACTGTAGCGGCGGAATGCTGGCCCAACGTCGAAATTTCCATGAATCCCGGATTGCAAGTATTGGCATGGTACTGGCCCGTAACATTGGGCCAGTGCTGGCAAGGGCGGACACGTTTGTGACGACGCCGTTACGGCCACCGTGCATTGGGCCAATACTGGAGATGCCGACATTTCAGTATTGGCCCAATAATGGGCGAGTAGAGTATTGTTTGCTGGGTGTTGTTGTGAGCATTTGTGAAACCACTTATCAAAAGCTTTTCTAGTTTATTCTATACTCATACAAAAACAAATGTAGGATACCATTTCCATGTATCTGGTTTCTAGTTTTATTTAGTAACGTAACATCCCAACAGTTTACGGTGTCCATTAAGAAGAGTATAATGGCGATAATCAAAAAGACTTTTTACGTTGTTACTACCTTTATAGCTCATTAAGGAGATTACAAAAATCATAATGGTTTAAAATGTGAAGCTTTAGAGTCAGAGCACAAATAGTTATCTTTTTCCATTGCACTAATTGAACTTCATTATTAATGACCTTGATTTGCTAACGATGCAAATTTTCAGCAACTCATGGTTATTAGTCACACTTAATAAGCAGCTGAAAACCAGTCAGAACTAGCCTATTTATTTTGTTAATGAGAAACATTAATTCCAATTAGTTTTCTGTTTGTGCTGAATTTCTCTTATTACTACTAAAATGAAGCTGACTAATCTATTTGTTACAGTAATATATAGTACTTGTGAATAATAAAAAAAACTTTTAAATGTATATTTATAGGTGTTTTCAACTTGTAAGGTATAAAGCACCAAATTACTAAGATACAGCTTTAAAAATTATTTTTAATAGCCTGTAAAGGATCATTATACACGAACAAATAAATATATCAAATGTCTGACGTTATTATAATATTTTAAACCTTAACGAAATACTATTAAATCATTAACGATATAAATTATTATCTACGGAAAATAGAGTCAAAAACATTGGAGGTAAACAATTTTATGCACCACGTTTAATACAATTTTCATACTAATAAATATGAATTTAAAAATATTTCCACCTTATTTTCTGCTATAAAGCCGTTTTGTGAAATCTATTTTGTTAGCAAATAAATTTTCCATGAATCATTCAATCTTATAAAAATTTTAGTCATTTTAAAATAAGCTAAAAATCTATGATATGTTCCTCCTTTGCAACTGATAGCAGAGCGGCTGGATTGAAAAAGATCTTAATTGAGTTTGTGAAGGAATTTTGCAAATTGCATTTGCTAACCAATTTATGAAGAGAATTCTTTTTTGGATCGAAGCTTGTTCTAAAAATTGTCAATAGCTTATTTGTAATCTAAATATTATTTGAATGTTTTATGAAGCTTGTGGTATTTTTGAAACTGGATAAATATCAACTTGCAAGAAACATGTTACCATTTCAAGTTGTTTAAGTTTATACTTTTCATTTTTTTCTATAATTTTATGCTTAATGTTTCCTTCCAAATCCGTGTTTTCTATATTCTGAAAGGTTCAATAAATATATCAACAACTTCTGCATTAGCAGATGTGTGTTAATTGTCTGAAACACAGGTATATGGTGTGTTACGATGGATCACAGTGTCATAGTATGGAGTTTATTTTTGCAGGTCCCATTATTTATTCTTCTGAGGGGTACAGACCTATAAACCTGGTTGTCAGATTTTCCAGTAAAGCAACATACATTATTTTTTTTTAAATGATAAGTTTAATAAATTAATATTTTAATAAATATTAGTTTATTAAGTTTTAAAATTTAAAACATGGAGTAGCCATTTATAACCATCTCCTACAGAAATATAATGTTTAAAAAATGTAAGAAATTAAAATTTCACTTCAAAATTTTATTTTTAATCTCATGAAGTGAAAACAAGTTAGCTAATTTGCTAATTTGCTTATCCCTCAGGGGGCTAATAAACGAGGCAGACAAAAATTCAGGCAGACACGAGCTATAACTTACCATTCAAAACGACATACTGCCGTACATACTGGCGGAATACGGCTTTTTAGTGTTGGACATTTATGTTTGGCTGCAACGAGGCAGTATAGTACTTCACAACTTTTAGTAGCTCTTAATCGCTTATTTTCCAGTTTTTTATTTATACTTTGATGATGCTTCGGATTAATACAAAACAAATATTTGCATAATAATTAAAATGAGCTCTATTTCTGAGTTATCAGCTTTTATGCTAGAAAAATCTTATGTTGAGTTTTATTACAAAAAGTTATGTTTTTCCTAGTCGTTAAAAGTTACGTTGAAACAATACAAAAATTGTGTTGCTACAAAATAATAACGCATGGTTAGAACAAAAATTGTGTTGAAGGCGCAGGATGCATGTATTCTTGAGAAATGATGATACACTGCATTCTTGAGAAATGATGATACACTGCATTCTTGAGAAATGATGATACACTGCATTCTTGAGAAACGCAGTTTATCATCTGCTCTTTCACACATGTTTCAGATAACTAATTATACTAAAGCATCAAAAATTGTATATTGCGGTACTTTAAACTGAATATTATAATTGTGTTGTATGTATTTTAGGAACAATATAGTTTACAGTTTTTGTCAATTACTCATGTGTTGTATGTATTTTAGGAACAATATAGTTTACAGTTTTTGTCAATTACTCATTTTGTCAATTACTCGTCTCCTGACGCGATCGTCAGCTGTGTTGGAACAACACGCATTTGTGTTCTTATGCCTGCAACACAATATTGTAATGTTGACACACATTCTTACACAATACTTGGGTTCCATTTCTGCTGTTTGAACAAAAGTATTTTTTTTACCTACACTTAGTTAAAAAGAGTATTTCTGACGCGATATGGCTACAATGAATGCCCCTTTTAGCTTCCACACTACGTTTATAACGTAAAAAGTGGAAGGTATTATAATCGTTCAGTCCGTCTGTCTGTCTGTCCGTCTGTCTGTCACCCACTTTTATAGCCTAAACTACAAATGCTACGGACAAGTGTGATACGTCAAAAAATTCGAATTAGAATACATTGGAAATTTCAGAAAAGAATTCGAATTCGAAGTACTTCAATTATTTAAAAAACTGCAAAATTTAATGCTCATTTAAAAAGCATAGGAAGCCATTTTTATTAGAATTAAATCACCATTGCCATCGCAACAATCGCTCGAGAAATTTTAATTCTTTTAGACAATAAATTTAAATAAATTTATTTTGGCGACATCGATCAGTTTGAAATGACTTCAAATATATTTCACTACGAGATTCGAAACGAGATTCGACGAGATGTGAAATATTTTCATTCCATTTAAAAGCGAGGAATATTACGTATAGCACCGTACGCGGAAAAGTGACATATCGGCCAAAATTGACTTTTTATGATGCAAAATTTTGATATCTATCGATTGGTGCAATCGGCATAGCGATTAGAGAATTAGTTCGTCTGCAATTAATAGATATGTATTTTTTCCGAATTCGTCTTTGGATGAAAATGAGCGGGAAAGAAAGACTTATCGCACCTGGCGATTTTTTTTCGCTATGTGTTTGCACCTGCTACGGCAATGAAGTTAAGTTTGAAGTGCTTAAATGGAAAGTTTGAAGTCGGAAATTAATTTGTTTATTTGTTTCTTTATTTGAAATACTCTCATTTAAAAAAAAACATTTCAAAAGCTCTGTTTTGTGGTATTTAGTACAATAAATATATACTAAAAATCTCATGTAATATGCATAGATTGCAAAATGATATGTCTATATATTTTTTTTTCTCAAGCTTATATTTTAGCAAACCATAAATAGTTTTAAATCGTTTTCAACGTCGGTATTTTACTATAAATCTAAACTCAATTGCTACAACTTGACAGTTTGCGATATAAAGTCAGTGAATTCAACTTATGCTTAAGGTATGAAGTATTCTTACAACTTATTTTTAAAATTTAAAACTTTTTTTTATATTTTCATGAGTTTTAAAATGATTTAAAAATTTTAATAATGCTTCAAAATTTATTTATGTTTTAATTTTAAACATGATACATAGTAAAAATTTAGATTGAAAGGTTTTTGTAGAATAATGTGGATATCATTTTTTTATATCTTGTAAGTCCTGATTTCGAAAAGTGATTCGTTTCATAACACATATTTTTTTATATAAACAAACTATTATGATTTCAATCATTGAATATATTAAATTATAAAAATAAACATGACTTTAAAATAATATCGTAATTACATGATAAGAGATAAACCTTATTACATAAACTTCATTAAATTGGTTAAACAAGCTTTTTGTTAAATTTAATTTTAAAAAAATATATTCTTATTGTTGATCAATATATTATTAGATTATAAAAATGCATTAAGTAAAAAATGAGTATTCTTCATAAGGTTGTTTCCTTAATATTTAGAATGAATTTAGCAGCAAACTTTTTGGGACCCGTCTTCATAAGAGCCGTTTAAAGTTTTGGTAAAAATTCGAATTATCACAAAATCGTTCCAAATGAACCTAGGTCAAAAATATTTGGCATGGATATCAGTTTTATAAGTATCAAAAGGTATGCATAGTCACTTTTTACTTTAAATTTGCCTTTGCAGGGATATTTTCAAATAGGTCTTTCTTTCGCGAACAAAATCGTTCAAATTTGTACGCGAAAGAAAGACCTATCTGAAAATATCTCAGCAAAGACAAATTTAAAGTAAAAAAGGACTATGCATAGTGCATACCTTTTGATACTCATAAAACGGATATCCATGCCAAATATTTTTGATCTAGGTTCACTTGGAACGATTTTGTGATCATTTGAAATTTTACTAAAACTTTAAACGGTTCTCCTGAAGAATGGTCTTTTTCGCGATAGGTCTCTTGTCCGCTTACGGTGCGATATTTATTCTTTAAAATATAGATTAATTTTTGCAAACGATAAGTAATAATTATTGAATTTTCGAAATAAAATTTAAATGAAACTAGCCAAATTTATTTATTCAATATTTTCACTGTTGCCATTTCGTTAAACGTACAAGAAACTTTATTTAAAATAAAAATAAGATTTTTTGAAAGAATATTTATTTATGTAATATATATATATAATTCAGTTTGAATTGTTGTAATATCGCGATAGAGTTCTTTTAATGGTTCATTATATATGTATGAAAAAATATGCATAAAGAATTCTAACTTTGCATAAAGAATATGCAAAGTTTCGCTTTTATTTTTAACGCATCAATTTTATTAATATATTTTTCAAACTATAAACTGGTGGCTACTAAAAGATATTTATTAAAAAAATATATCATCATTCTTCGAACTTCAAAAAATATTAGCAAACGATAAATATTAATTATTAAATCTGCAAAAGAAGATTAAAGAAATTAGTTAATTTTGGAATTACAACTAGCTAAAGGCGCTGTTTGGCGAATTTCTTTCTGTGGTGTATAAATAGAATTTTCTGTTGAGCACAAATGTTGTGTGGAAGCAGTTTAAGTGACAGATTCTGTAACAAACCAACTTGTTTACCTATATTTCTGAGGAATACAGACATATAAACCCGTCAATTGAGTGTTAGATTTTCCAGCAACACACATCATTTTTAAAAAATTGTCTATTGTTTCATTTAACTAAATCTTTAAATTCTAAGTATGAAGGAGTTATTTATTATTCTTTTCTACAGAAATAAAGTTTTATTAAATTTAAACAAATTAAATTTTCAGTCAAAAATTTTAATTTGAAACTCATGCAGTGAAAACAAGTTCAAGGTCTTCGTCCAATTTACTTATCCCTCAGAGGGAAGTTGAGGGCTTCTCTTAGGGTTTCGGCTAGCCCCTCTCAAAGTTCAAGGTCCCGTGGGAATCCCCATTACAATCCCGAAGGATAATCCAAAAGCAAAACTTATTTGAGGAAATAATGCAATGTAAGCCGTAAATGAACCACAAGAAAATAAATAGGGAAAAAAACTTTCTCCGCTGACAAAAATCACCAAAAAATAGACACAACAAATCCAAACTTGAGCCCCCTCGTATATCTTTCCATTTGCAATCCTGCACCCTTTAGCTTCAGTCCACTGCTGAGGTAAGAATAAAATAAAGATGCTGGCAAATTAAAAACCAATGAAAATCCGTTTCGCCAAGTGAAGCCATTCATATCGCTATAGGTGGCCCAGCCAACGCCAAATATACGCCTGAAAAACTATTTGGCTTTATTTTATGGGTGTTTAAGAAGCTATTTAAAAATAAAAAATTGTATTTTACCTATAAAAAAAGAAATACAGTATAACCAGGTTATGGCGTCATTCAATGTCAGTTATAAAGTAACATCTATTGAATAAATTTTAACCCTATGTGCTATTAGTAGCAGTTTAATTTTTCCTTCTCCGGTCAATAACTTTTTTAGGTAAAAACATATATCAAATTTAGCAGATTTTCACATCATTTAACGAATAAAATGAAATTCGCATAGTAAAACGAATTTTTTTTAATAAAAAATTTCTTTAAAAAAATATTTTGATATCATATAACCGTATATGTTTATCTCTATAATATGGGAGTTATTTAAAACGTTTCGTTGTAAGAAAGATATTATATATTATTACGGCCTATAGGCAATTCAAGGCATTGAACATTTATGGCATTATAAACGAGTTGTCGTTGTCAACAGCGCCGTCGTAACTGAGTTTGATTTTATTCAAACATTAAATTATTAGCACTAAACTGCATTGTTGAAAATAAAGCGTTTTTCAACTATCCAAAACCACAACTTGTCGTAACTAGTCCATTTGTATTGAAACAAGTCGGTATAAAGGGAACCTGGCGCATCGATATAGGTTTTTTTCCCCTCGCCATGAGCCAACGAAGTCTTCCCTGTCGCCAATGTCCTTCTCGCCTTCTCTGGAGAAGTGTCAACCCAAGGAGAGATCAGCCCCTAATGGAAAAAGGGTTCCGAGGGATGAGTCCGTACGTGACCGGCTCTCGAGAGCATCCCGTAATGGAATCCCCGCCGCCACTTGGGGAGTTTTCCCCGGGAAATGATATTTGCTCGCTGTAAGTCAGATCAGGGAGAAATGGAAGGATGCAGGAATTAGGACTGTCTGGAGTTGAGGTGGTCGACTGTAACAGGGGTTTGTAGTAAACGAAATATAGGGTTAGTTGGTGATTTTTTTTCTTTATATATTAAACTATCATATGGTAGTGAATGAAGTGGTGAGTTGATGCTGAAATTAAGGCTGGGGAGTGTTGGTTTTCCCAGAGCTTGTCACAGCCAACTCATCTTACAAAGCCAGAGAAGCTCTTAAAAGCACGTGCGTGGATGGACAGTTTGACATCACTGTTTCGAGTGCCGAAGACGAAGAAACCTGTTCAGAACCACGCGTAATCCTAAACATATAGTCAGCCATGAACGCGTGGTTCCGAACAGGTTTCGAGATCAGGTATATTCATTTTCGGAGCAACGAAAATCGGAACAGTGCGTCAAACTTTCCGTCCACTCACGTGCTTGAGAGAGCTTCTCCGGCCTTGTAAAATGAGTAGGCCGTGAGCTGGTCGACTGGGCATAGAGTTTTTTAGTAAACCATATGCATCCGATTTATGTATTATTATCAACCTCAACACCAGGGCCTAAAATAATGCATTTTATTCACAATTTTGAATTTCATATTGAATATGGATATATTCGCAATTTTCGGAAAATAATGATTTTTTCTCCCATTTTCTCGTAAAACTATCAAGTATAAATTTTATGAGTTAAAAAAATGACCCATAGATAATTTTGCATTAAATGATACCATAAGAATCTTATTAGCATAAATCGAAAATGTGTGGTTATTTTTAAAGATATTCATTTGGGCCCCGAAGATCGCAGCATATTAACTGTTTTAGTATGAAAATGTCTTGATTGAACTAGAATTCATTGAACAATGCAATTTGGTTTTCCCACACTTAAAACTTGGTGTTATTAAAAGTGGTGTTAGTATCCACATTTTTGCTGAATCCAGCTTTATGCAGTAACGTTACACTATAAAATATGAGTAAACTTCATAAAAACTGGAGTAAAATTTCCCCTGTATTGGTCTTTCCCCTGATAAAGCTGAAACCTCAAAACTGGCATATTTTTATGGGGGGGGGGGGGGGGGGGTTACAACCAAATTTTTGCACTGCATTGGCAATCGAAGTACAGTCAAACTTGGTTACAACGACCTCGTTTATAACGCATAAATGTGTGGTCTTTTGAATTGCCCATACACTCTTAAAACAAACGAGCGGTTACTCAGTCTGTGTTAATTTCCACCCCTTTCCGTGCCGAAATGCACTCCCCTATAGAGTGGATTTCACTCTTTTGCGGAGTGGGCAAAAGAATAAAGAAAACATCTACGTCCTACACTCTTAAAACGAGCGGTTTTAACTCAGTCCGAGTAAATTCCCACTCCTTTCCGGTGCCGAAAATGCACTTCCCCTATAGGAGGGGATTTCACTCTTTTGTTTCAAGAGTGTAGTACTTAATGTTTTAATATCTTGCTTAGAACGACATTTTTTAATTAACTTTTCGGTTGTAACGCTAAAAATACAGGTTTATATGATTTCCAAAATGCCTTATTAAAGTATTTTTTTAAAATTATTTTTCACTATTTAAACGTTATTTCATCCGCCTAATGATGTGAAAAGTCACCAAATTTAAAATTTATTCAATAGACTGCATTTTATAACTTTAATTATTAATATAAGTATATAATGCGTATTTTACATGATTTTCTTCACGTAATATTCAGCCTTGTTAACAATGTTACTCGTTCATAATGTTATAAACATCGCAGTCCCTTGAATTACACTATAACCGGGATGTGCTGTATTATATGGACAAAAGAAATAAGGATAAATATTAAATACCCATAACAGACTGCACATTAGCCTAATCCTCTACCTTTTTAAAAAAAATATTTATACGTTCGGGATATTTACCGATATGAATGTGCCACATGTCAGCGGAATTGTGATTAATATACGAGAAAAATGTTTTTTTATCAACTACAATTAATATACTTTGTCATTTTTGCACTTCTCCATATCCATTTCTTGGTAGAGAGATATGAACGTTCTACAATTTTGTAAAACCAGTGGAAATATGGGCTTAAAATAGCCAAATTACATGTTACTGGGGAAAATAAGTTTTTTTTCATAAAAGAGGTTATTAATGAGTGGAACAGTTCACCTGTATTTTGAAAGGATTGGAAGAATTGAATAAGAATCGAGGCTCTTTCAATGTTGACTGGTAAATAAATTTTAAGTTATATGGACCAAACTTGCTGGGCTTTGGGCGTATTGTTGGTGAACTTTTCTTATTTGTAGTATACTTTATCTGTCATTGTTGTATTAGTTTATATATATTGGAACCATTATTTTTTAATAGAACTTTTTTTAAAAAAAGTTATTCCAGTTTCAATCAGTATAACCTTGTAAAAGATTTTTCGCAGAATAAGCTTTCTTATATATTGAAGTATGTGAAAGTTATCAGAATTTACTACGACATGGATAAGGAACTACCGCGTGGTACATACATATAAATGCAGCTGTTCTTGTTTTGGTATTTTTTTTCTCTGCTGGCGTTCATTGTTATGGTTTTAAGAGAAATTGTTAAATAATATTTTATCAAAATATTTGAATTAATTCGCCAATATCTCGTTATATTACGTTTATTTGTTAAAGAAAAAAACTATGAAAATTACTCTCTTGAAATTCCACTAAGGAATGCTCTAGTTATCCTTTACATTACAGAAATAATGTTTGACGGGCATTTTGCAAAACTTTTTTCAAGCAGATGATAATTTTAGGATTGTACCGTAACTATTCGAAACTTATTAGATACAATAAGGTATAATCGTTGTATAATATCAGTTATAAAATTTTCAATATTATTTACAAGTGCTTAGGTAATTTGTATTTAAATTATAGAAAAATATTCAACTTTCAATCAAATATTTAAGGGTGCTGCTAACAGACTCATTGTGCAGCGCATAGTCACATTACTAGACTTACACTTTACTACCAATACTATTATTGCTATCATTCTAAATTCATCAAAGTTGATAATTTGATTTTGGCAGATGGTCAAGTAATACAAATCTGAATAACATTTCAAAACACGCTAGGAATAAAAAAAAATCAACAACTAAAATCTAGTTTGTCGAAAGTTTTATTAAAAAATTTTCATTCATAAAATCGTTATTCAACTTGTATTCGTTATTCAACTATCTTTATTTATAAAGTACTTGACCCTTCAGTAAAAAAGATTTTTTTAAACTATTTTTTAAAACAAAAAACTTTTAAAAACAACTTTTTTAATAAGTCAATATAAACTTCATTCCAAAGTGGTATTGGTGATAAACATTAAAACATTCGAAACATTTTCAAACACATCCAAACACACATCAAACACAAAAGGATGGCCAATTACGATACACTTTTCTTAGTATTGCCTTAATATGTAATAATATATAATAATTAAAATTATTTCAATTAAAAAATATCCCTCCACCTCCCGAATAAATAATGGTGACGTGTTTAACAACTGTGTGATGTTACACCAATTCTGGAGTAAGCTGACTAAACTCAAACTATGTGACTAACCATCGAATAAACGCCGTAAAAACCTTTCACACCATTCTAAGCAAATGCACAAACATAAATACAGTGAAATTAGAAAGTATTCTAAATAAATAGTGGATTCTGTCATGCCAGCGTTGAGTTATCCTAGATGTCTTTATAATCTAAAGATGACAAGGTCGAGTCTTGCTTTAGGACAAATTTTGACAGTAGTATAGAACTAAAAAAAATGATTAAAAAAATTGCTATAGAATTTCACACTGGTATGCTTAGTAAAGGCCCAGTGGCTTAGTGGTAGTGCTTCGCATTGCCACGCCACAGGTCCGGGGATCGAGTCAAGGATTGGGCAAGGTTGACTCATCCTTTTATCCCTTAAGTGGGTCGATAAAAAGAGGACCAAGCATGCTTGGGAACAAAACCTGGGGGTTCCCCGTGACTTTCTGATTTCCGAAAACCCGCTCTAACTTAACTACTTATTTCAAGTGAGTGCGCATGCGCTGACCTGGCGAGCAGAAAATAAGCTTCTGGTTTTTTCAGGAATGAAATATTCATTCTGCAGATTTCAGCGCTTAGTTTAGTCACGTGGTGCGGTAATTCTGAGGTTATTTTGATTTGGCTGCAATGGATACGGAAAATGTTGTTTTGACGAAAGTTTTTTTTATTCTAAAACTCCAAAAGTTGTGAAATAAATTCATTATGCATCCAAAATTAAATGGTGAAATATAAGGGGAAAAATCGTAAGTTTTTTAAACTAAAATGTAAGGGAAAAAATGTAATCATAACTTTTGAATAAATTAAAACAATATTTTTTTCAAACCTTTATTTGATAAAAATAGTTAAAACCAATTTTTAACATCTAAAAATGCAAGCATGACGAATTTAGGGTCAATTTATTCAATAAATTGTTTCAGGGTAATTTTTATTTTACCTTGTTTTTCGTATTTTTATTTAGTTTAAACAAACATTATTTATTTCTTCAAAATACATGATTCTTCCATCTAACTATACAAAAAAGAAATATAACTTTATAGAAAAAGAGAGAATTTGATAAACTTGAAATAAGTGCAAGCTTAACTTAGTGGAAAAAAAACGCAACTGAAATTCTAAATTTAATCATTGGAAATGGAAATCCCCTAATTGTTTTGAGTAGTGTACATAAAATTCTGGAAAAATTAGGAATCAGAGAAAGAAAAACACGGTAAACAGAACACTGTTAACAGCGAGTTTGGTTAGGTAGGTGGCGCTCAGATAGGAGAGCAGCTCCGCTCTTTACGGATCAGCTGGCTTGAGTTGAAAATCTGCTTTACCATGAGCAGGTAAGCGCAAGAAACCAGTTCAGACAATTTATTCGCGCTACTTCAGATTGGAGCAGGTTTTCAGAAACCAGGAAACCAGTCCCACTGAGAGCGTATCCTTACGTACCCTTACGTGGGTCGATAAAATGAGTACCAAGCATGCTTGGGAACTAAACACTGGGGGTTCCGCGTGAGGCTGACCACCTTACCGAGGCATATGCCTAGCACCCTAGAGCCCTTGGTCAAGTAAGTTTGAATGGGTACGGCAGGCCTTGGCTCACTAACGGGCTCTTCGGGCCGAGGAGTTTAGTTTTTTTTATGCTTAGTAAAAACAGTTTAGTTTCATCGTAAATTTAGTGAAGGCATTACTGCCACTTTTTGCACATTGTGTGGTGTAAATTTACTCATTTATGTTGTTGTGTGACCTTATTTCCTTTTGGTGTAACTTTACTCCATTATGTGGTGTATCAATACACAGCACTATTTTACAATTTTAAGGACTAAATCCTTAAAACCTATTTTATCTCCTTCTAATAATATTCCTACCTTCTAACAAATGCTTTTTGGTATGTGTTTTCTCACAGAAAATGAGTCACTCATCAACAACTTAGGCTGTTTTCAACATAAAATCCATAATTGTCGAGAGATGTTTATAAGAACGTTACCGTAACACAAATTCGTTTAGCAAAAACAAAAAAAAAACATTCCTCTGACACTAAGTAACGTTGAGGGGAAATGTTTAATCACCTTTTACTCGCAGCCTACTTCTACCTCAGCCCCAAAATAGCACTAAACGGGAAGCTTTGCCAACAGAACCAACATCCCAAACGAACCCGGGATTTCATCATTTTATACGCCAGTCATTTTTTTAACAGTTGGACAAAAACGAGAATAGAAAAAATAATAAAAAAGAACAATCTCAATCCAAGAACATCTCAATGAAGATCGGCACAAAGGCGAATCTGGGGGCGGCAGAACCAACATTTTTTCTTCCCGAATCGACATCTACCTCGATTTTTTTTTGTTCCTTTTCCTGATTTTTTTTTCGTTCTCGGCGTTCCTTTTTTTTGCCAGGTGAATGGAGCGGCGTGAGGAGGACGATTTCGGGGTTGGCGAGTGGAGAGGATGCGGCGGCAGAGAGGAGCGGGAGCGGAGTGTTTTGGCAAGAAGAAGGTAGAGAGTGCCTGAGTTGTTATTTGGGATCGGAAAGAAGATGGCAGAGGTAGAGGCCGTGCCGCGAATTTTGTTTCTGTTCCTGCTGGGGTTGTCGGGTAAGTCGATACTTAAATTATTTTGCACCTCTTTTGAAAAATTAGTTGCGTTGAAAATGTTCAGTAAAATAATCCGGACAAGTAACAAATTTGTTTTAACAGTACTGTCACTGTAAAAACTGCAAAAAAAGTCATGTAAAAGTTTAGCGTTACTACAACTTTGTAGAGTTAAGTTGCACTAAATTTATGAAGTAATGTAAGACAAATAAGAAGTTTACTTATATTTTGCTATGAAAAGTTCCTTTATAAATTTAATCTAACGTTACTCCTTGCTAACAGTTTTATGGAATAATAAAATACAAATAACAGGTTTACTTATATTTTGCTGTGTAAAGTTACTTCATAAATTTGCCATTTCTCAAAACAACAGCCTACGCATAATTATTGTCTGTTTACTATTCAAAACTATACACCAAAACTATATATATGAAAAAAATTAATTAGATCAGCTTAAATTGAAAATTCTCGCCTAAATTCAAGGAAAATATTTTAATTTACTGAAAGCACTAACTTCTGAAAAAATAACTATTTTAATTAAACTATTCCAACATTCATTTAGAATTAAAACCATTAGTTAGGCCAAAAAGAAATTATTAAAATTCTTCAAGGCACATTAAAAATTTTCGCTATCCGAAAGTTCAACTAAAATCAAAAGTTTGTTTTTCATCGTTGAAAAAAATAAAAACTCTTTTGAGACGCATTACGCATTTCATCGTTGAGCAAACTCTGACGTCGTAGCCGTTGCCACAACCATTCATAAATACCGAGGTAAAGCAAACACTGAAAAAAAATCTGTTGCAAAATTTCTGACAGCAAAGTTGTTAGAAAATATCTAACGGATAAAAGTATGCTAAATAACTCTGCGGAAAAAATTATGCTGCCAGAATTTTCACAAAACAAAGTAATACTCAAAATATTCGTGCATAACAGATATTTTCTATATTACTGGGAAGGCAACGTATAAAACAGAAACCCACTTGACTTTTTTCCCATTAGATTAACATAGTTCCTTACACATATTATACTATCTTAATAATACCTGGTTTTTCATACCCAAGGTAAAATAGATATCAAATTGTTAGTCATATATATACATGCTGTCCGGTGGATTTTAGCTCCCTGCTTGTGTTTCAGCCCACAAAGAAATTTAGAATTTTTTTTCACAGAAATTTCAAATTTTAGAAGCAACGACGCGGGGAATTTTTTTTAAACTTAGAATTTCGTAACTAAATGATGTTTAGTTAAATGTTTAATTTTAATCAAACAACTTTATAAAGTCTTTCAACTGCAAATGTAAGTATTTATTCTGAAACTTTTTATATTTCCCTTCCAAAGTCTTGTTAAAAAATAAAGGCTCTGATACTAAATATCAACACACATAAGCCTGTATCGTTAACTGTTTTTACTATACTTAATTGCAACCTTTCTTTGCAGTGGAATTGCACCTGGCGTAGGGAAAAATTTGATTTTTCAAGATAATTCAGCTTAAAGATGTGTTCCTAAATTGTATTCCTCAGAATTCTCGTTACGACAGATTTTGTGTCATAGGAATATTTTCACAATCAACAATGGACATACTAGTCCTGATTTTGTTGTTAAAAACCCATATAACTAGTTATAGCCATTACCCCTTTTGAAGGTACAAACATAAAATGCCGTGAGGTAATGTCTTCTCATTTATTAAGACAAAACGAAATAAAACTTTGCGTAACAGGAAATTCCTAATTTAAATGAAAGCTGACTTCCTAAGTTTCGCCAAAACTATCTTCCCATCCATTGCCCGCATTTTAATTTTGTTCATATTTTGCAGAAAGCACTGCGCAGCGTTGTCTTTATTTTAGAAAATTAAAAACAATAAGTTGGCTGCATCTTAATTTTCTGTTACTTAACATTTTAAGAAAAACATTTTAGACTGTTGTCGGATCCCTAAACAATGGAAAAGAGTTTTCGGTAACTTCCTTCCGATGAAAACTCTTTTGAATGAGACACACAACTTGAAATTTATTACCCTGAGATTGTCAAAATTCTTTGATATTGCTGCCAAAAAGAACAATTAATATTTTTAAGTATGTGAATTTTATTCCATAAACTCATGTTTTTTTAACGGTTAAGTCTGTTATTGCATTGTTTTGTTTCTTATTTGTCGTGTTATTTTTTTAATCGTTTTTTCATTTTAAGACAATTGATTTAAAATGTCGCCAACTTTATTTTTTGCTAAGGAACTATTTATGTCAAAAGAGGGCAATTTTTCATACCAAAACAATGTAACTTTTTTTTAGGAAATACTAAAACTTATTTTTTTAAAAATATTCTCCTTTTTTATTTAACCTGCAAGAACAATAACACAACTTTATATAAATTATTAAATTTTAATATTGATCATCTATTAAATTTAGAAAAATGTTCAAAATTTAGCGCAAAACCTTACTAAAACTTAAGCACAAGTTTACGAAAAATCAGGAACGGAAACGTATTTCGGTAACAAGTAGTACTTATCTAATTTTTACCGCTGAGACAAATTTATAAGAAAATTGTTTTATATATATATATATATTTATTTTTCCTATTGTCCAACTGAGAAGGAGAAGAAACTTTTATATTTCAAAACAGAATACATTAGTTGCCAAGGGGCCCCCGGGCCCTTCCAGACAACACATAAAATTATACAATTGAAATCATCAAAGAAAATTAAAAGCAACATTTAGTTGACAGAACGTGATATAATTAATTTTTTTAACTATATCACAGATTTGAAAGAATCTCTACATCAATATTTAAGATGTGACGCTTAACTTCTTTTTTAAATGTATTCTTATGAGTTAATCTTATTATTTGTTCAGGCAGAGAGATAAAAAAAATTTGTGCGAAATACATAAAGCTTTTGTGGAAGATTTCTTTATTTGCTTTATGTATATTGTAAATAGTTGAATTTCTTAAATTGTAGTTTATAGGGTCTTTAAGGGTGCAAAATGATCTGTTTTGATATAAATATAGAAGACTATTGTATACTTATAATTTTCTTATAGTTAAAATAGGGTTCTCAAAATTTTCTGGTTCACAGTTTAACATTCTAATCAATCTGGATTGAGTATTTATTAAAGGTCTGATATTATTTCGGTAGTCACCACCCCATGAGGCTATGCCGTATTGTATTATTGATTGTATAAACGCATTGTATAAACGCAGAACCAAGTTGGATTCTTTACATCCAGGAAAACTATCATTTGATACATGAAAATTAATACATTATATATTTATATTATTTTAGGGTGTGTTACCGATTTGAACTACTCAAAAGTACGCATTTTTAAAAAATTAAATTAAAAATTCTTAATTGTTTTGTGACCGGAAATTTTTGAACTTTGTTAACAGTCTACTGGGTCGATTCAATGACGTGTTATCTTCCTTAATGACGTTTTCAGCCTGGAACTCATTTCGGAAGGTGATGTGACCGATCTGACATGTAAACTTGTGTTCTGCATGTTTTTCGTCTTATTGCTTCGTATTTCGGGTAAATGTTTTGTAAAAATGAGGCCGAATATTGATAAAACACATTATATAAAATAGTTTTTATTCCAAAGTATATTTGTTTGGACAATTTTAAACGAATAAGATATCTTTGCACACTATACATCTCCAGTTGTGTCACGTACCCTATCTAACTTTTGAACACTTCAAAAGATTTGTAACCAAGAAATAAATACAAAATGTGAAGATTTTATTAGGACAATAAACAAAAAAGTAGTCACGAAATAAGACAAATAGTGTAATATGCTATTTTCTTAAGAATACTAAAGGGGGTTGGGGAGCCCAGTCGGTTAGGCATCCGCCTAGCATGCGAAAGGTCCCAGGTTTGGGTCCCGACATCGCAAAAATTGCTGCCGACCTATAAACGGCCCGTGCAGCCTAAAATGTCCGACGAATAATACCCCGTGTAGAGGGAGTGTACGTTAAATATCCTTCAAAGTCCTAACGCTGCGTACCATGTCGCCCTTAACGGTTGCGTTGGGTGCCTACTCAGGTGTCGGCTTGTCACTTGACTGTGGTTCTAAAATACGGCGCCCGTCGCCAATAGCCCTCGTGTAGCTCTAGTGCTACGATAATTCAAACTAAACTAAACTAAGAATACTAAAAACTCGATTGGAATTTAGATGCCTCCCCAAAATATACACCAATTACAAACTGAATATTCCAAAAAGACAAAGTCCCCATTAAACACAGACTCGTAGCTCGGAAACACAAGCCGTTATAAAGAACCTTTTCGGCACATTTACTTTGGAGAGAAAATACGAGTTTTGCTTGTAGATTTATGACGTCTTTTCCAAAGGAACTGTCAACCAATAGGAAGCCATTTTTTAAACCAATAGGGAATTGAATGGAATGCGAAAACGCCTGATAACCCTATTCAAATTCCGATTTTTTTCCCTTCTATATCCCCGCGAATTCTTTGAAATGGATCGTTTGTTGAACATTCTTACGTAAATTTGGAATTATTTTATTTTTTCGTTTATTGTGGACTGGAGTTTGACTTGCTCAATGCGTATTATCACCATTTCTGCATTTCTATTTGCTCTGTCCCATGTGAATCAATCACTGAATGCAAGATGGTGTCCCGTACACAGAAAGATTTCACTATACAATTGGTGTGTTTCACGTCATAAGTGGCAACAGTTCCAGGGGTATTGTTTTCATTTTGGGCTATACTTGAATTGCATTTGTATCAAACAATTTTGTATCTAACCATAATATATTTTCTTACCGTACTTTAACGAATGTTATGTACAAACTTTTCTTTTACTACAAATAAACTTTTTTTTGGTTCGTGAATCCCGTAAAATTTCTTTCCCACAATTTCTCTTTATTTATCCTCACAAGACAAAATATCATCTAAACAGAAGTTTCCCTACAAAATTGACGTTTAAGTAATGCTTTGCATACTTAAAATCGAATAGAATTAAAGCCGACAAAGTTTAATAAATAGCAGGAATAAAAACGGCAGGAATAAAAGTGGCGCGCAAAGAACTTTAAAAATGAAATAGAAGACAAAACGCCCGTTTTGAGAGTGAAATCGGAACAACCCATGAAACAGCAAAAATGCAATAAGGAGCCTTACATGGGGTCTCAATCTCATTACCCTTTTTACAAAAATGTTGAAAGGGAGAAGATGAGTGGGAAAGTTTCCAATGAACTGAGCTACTTTAATATAAGTAAGGTAGTTTTAAATACAGTCATTTTCACTTAAAATCAATTTCTGAAAAACTGGTGGTATAGAATGAAAATGTCGTCTTCCTTGATTTCATTTGAATGAATTTACTTTCATAACTATATCTGAACTTTTTAAACAATTAAAATGAAAAGTCTTATAGAATTGTGTTTTACTACTTTATCGTGTTTTTTTCTTCGTTTTTGCTTATTTTTTATAATTAAGGGGAATGAGCACAAGGGATCGCGGGTCTCCAAACCAAAGTGTCTCTGTATTAATGAGGAGAAAAAAAAATATTTTCCAATCCGTATTTCTCCGGCTTTATTGAATAGTTTTACAAGTAGTTTTTCATGTGGTAAATGAAGCTGATTTTCAGGTCTCTATAACCCCACTTTTTGAAATTGGATGGAATATTTTAATAAATTATTTTACACAAAATATTCGAATCAATTTCAAAAAGTGAGATTATATATACCTGAAAATCAGCTATATTTACCATATGGCAAAAACTTCTCGCAAAAATATTCAATACAGCTGGAGAAATGGGGCTTAGAAAAAATGTTTTCCTTTGGATTAACACAGAGACAATGTGCTTTGGAGACCTGCGGTCATTCGGGCTCATTCGTCCTTAAGCTTTGTCAGTGATGCACAGAAATAAGAAAATGAAAACGGTGCTGTCTTGGCCGCAGAAATACGGTCGAAATAAGCCCCATGGAATATTGAAAAAATATAGGAAAATGCAAAAATATTTACTAGATCTCAACCTAACATAACAGCCCTTAAACTCTTCACTTCTCAAAAAAAAAATCTTTTGCATATGTTTGTTTGTATAAACATGTTTTTCAAATTATTATGTACTTAAAAGTATGCTTTGAAAATACTTATGAAAATATTGGCGTTTAACATTTGCTGAGAGTCACATAAATATTTACTGGATTCAAGCAGTAACAAGAAGTCCTTAAAGAACTAAAAAAGCCTAATTTCCTGTTACTTAAATACTCACTAAAATTCTAATCGGGAAACATCTAGGCTCATAACAGTAAATATCATCAACAATCGTTTCTACACTAGATTTACAGACATTAGAAAAAATAAATAGCTAAACACAGCTATAATTTAAAATTCTTAAAGCAAAATCAACTATTTTCCTTAATATTCTTTCATATAAATAACTTATATTATTTACTATTATTTACTTATATTATTAACTAAATATTATTTATCGTCTGCTCGATTTATTTGTAGTTCGAAGAATAATTAAATATTTATTAATGACAAAAATAATGAAAGTACTCCAAACTGCATTAAAAAAATAAATGTAAATTAAAACTAAGCAGAATTGTATGCAAACAAGAAGTTCATAACGAACTAAAATAGCCCACTTTCCTGTTACTTAAGTACATACTAAAGTTCTAATCGGGAAAAAACTAGGTTCCTAACAGTAAATATCATCAACAACCGTTTCTACACTAGATTTATGCACATTAGAAAAACAATCGAAACACAGCAACCACTATAATTTAAACTTCTAAAAGCCAAAATCAACTATTTTCCTTAATATTCTTTCGCAAATTAACTTAATATTATTTATCGTCTGCTCGATTTATTTGTAGTTCGAAGATCAATTAAATATTTATTAATAACAAAAGTAATGAAACTACTCCAAACTGCATTAAAAAAATAAGAAATGTAAATTAAAACTAAGCATCATAATTGTATGCAAAAATATGCCTTGCCGCTTTCTTGGTAAACAATTAATGAACAATCAAAGAATCAAATTGTGCTACATTTTATGACGTCATTCCAAACTGATTCATGAAAATATTATTTTGATTCAAATATGTTGAAATAAATAAAGTTTCTCATGCCATTGTTGATTTGGCAACAGTGATTTAAATGACTCAAAATTGAATTTCAATGCTAATTCAATGGGAAATTCGCCGACAGATAGTAGATTTATGTCCGACCGGACGTACAGACAGACGGATAAAAAGTATGAAAGTTGGGTATCTGAGGTCATAGTTTTCTAACAAAAAAGAATTTTTAAGATCCGATAGATAGAACCGATTTTGAAAGGAGGGTACGGACAGACAGACATACGGACAGACAGACGGACGGACATCGACCGCATTTTAATACCTACAGTGATTTAAATGACTCAAAATTGAATTTCAATGCTAATTCAATGGGAAATTCGCCGACAGATAGTAGATTTATGTCCGTCCGGACGTACAGACAGACGGACAAAAAGTATGAAAGTTGGGTATCTGAGGTCATAGCTTTCTAACAAAAAAAGAATTTTTAAGATCCGAATGATAGAACCGATTTTAGAAGGGGGTACGGACAGAAGGACATCGACAACATGTCAATACCTACGTTTTCATTTTTAGCCTACTTTTCTTTTTTTAATTCGAAAGAATTAAAAAAATGAAAAGGTAGGTATTAACATGCGGTCGAAGTCCGTCTGTCTGTCCGTACCCCCCCGTCCAAAATCGGTTCTATCCATCGGATCTTAAAAATTCTTTTTTTTTATTAGAAAGCTAAGACCTCAGATACCCAACTTTCTTACTTTTTGTCCGTCTGTCTGTACGTCCAGACGGACATAAATCTACTATCTGTCGGCGAATTTCCCATTGAATTAGCATTGAAATTCAATTTTGAGTCATTTAAATCACTGTAGGTATTAAAATGTGGTTGATGTTCATCTGTCTGTCTGTTCGTATGTCTGTCTGTCTTTCCGTCTGTCTGTCTGTCCATCTGTCTGTCTGTCTGTCCGTACTCCCCTTCCAAAATCGGTTTTTCCATCGGATCTTAAAAATTCTTTTTTGGTTAGAAAGCTATGACCTCAGATACCCAACTTTAATACTTTTTGTCCGTCTGTCTGTACGTCCGGACGGACATAAATCTACAATCTTCCGGCAAATTTCCCATTGAATTAGCATTGAAATTCAATTTTGAGTCATTTAAATCACTGTTGCCAAATCAACAATGGCATGAGAAACTTTATTTATTTAAACATATTTGAAGCAAAATAATATTTTCATGAATCAGTTTGGAATGACGTCATAAAATGCAGCACAATTTGATTCTTTGATTATTCATTAATTATCTACCAAGAAAGCGGCAAGGCATACTTTTGCATGCAATTATACTTAGTTTTAAATTACATTTCTTATTTTTTAATGCAGTTCGGAGTAGTTTCATTACTTTTGTTATCAATAAATATTTAATTTTTCTTCGAACTACAAATAAATCACGAGCAGAAGATAAATAATATTTAATTAATTTACGAAAGAATATTAAGGAAAATAGTAGATTTTGGCTTTTAGAAATTTAAATTATAGCTGGGTGCTGTGTTTCGATTTTTTTTCTAATGTGTATAAATCTAGTGTAGAAACGGCTGTTGATGATATTTACTTTAGGAACCTAGTTTTTTTTTCCTGATTAGAACTTCAATAAGTATTTAAGTAACAGGAAAGTAGGCTATTTTAGTTCTTTATGAACTTCTTGTTATAATTCTTTCGAATTAAAAAAAAAAGAAAAGTAGACTAAAATACACAGTTTTGGTGTGTAATGAATAAACAAACACGCTTTGTAGTTTTTTGTGTTTAATAGTCCATTCTAACTTTGGTTTCAATCCAAATTGTCTTATAAATTAACCGCCGTAAAAACTTTTTGTAAGGCCTTCAAAATCTGTATGACCCACATAGTATGTAATTTTTCAATACAAGTAATAAATCAGCTGCTTGGGTAAAAGTATTTTTGGAAAGCTTGAAAATTCCAGTTTAATAAAAAAAAAGTTAGTGTTTAGATTTTTTTTAAACTGGAGTTTTGCATTGAAATATACAAATCAGAAATCTCCAAACTCTTACAATGATAATAGTGTTTTTGAAATAGTCTTCCAATGTTAATAAATTTACCATTTCCTATGTTGGTAGACATGAAAAGAAGAAAACTAATACGGAAAAATACAAAAATATATTCTTTAGTTTCAAATTATAAATAACGGTTAACATGTACAAAAAAAAATCTTTCAAACAAAACCAAGACTAAACCTTACGTTATGTATTGGGCGTTAAATTTAAAATTGTTTTAGATGCTAGAATGCAAATTAGACTATTCCTTTGTGATTATATTCCTTCGTGATAACATCATTCTTCAGATTTCATGAATCCAAATTCAAGTGAAAAGTAACTACATACTCCTTTGCACTTAAGCCCACAGCCATTGAGGCATGATACTTCTGCAGCCTTGTAGAAAAAGGGACCACGTCCCATGAAAAAGCTTAAGACATTGGTCTTCTTAAATAAACCTAAATTTAAAGACGCAACTTAAGGATGTGGCTGTAAAAATTTACTCCCTCCTCTCATCATAATAATCGTAGAGTGAATAATCTTTTATCTCTTTGCCTCGATTTCGCATCGCGATTTTGCGATAAAGGGGTCTGTTGGGATTGGGGGTTGAGAGTGTAAGCCTATAAAAATTTAAATTATTGGAGCGATAAAACTGCTCAGGTGAATCTTTAATTATTCCGCAGAAATTCTGCATGGAGTGAAATTGATTCTCCGGAGAAATATTAAGATTTTTTTTATTCGGTAATAAAAGTTATCGAGGGTGAAACAGATCACGTAATTTTTATTCTTTTGATGGTTTAATGTTTGATTATAGGAAATTGGGTTTTTTTGGATATTTTATTCAATGGAGAAGAAATTTATAAATGCAATTTATATTTAAAGGCTACAAGGTCTTAAAAAGTTAATGTTTAACAGGAAAAAGTTATTGCTTTATGTGATCTCTTTAAAAAAAATGGATTTTTTTACATAATTCTTGGTTGTATGAAATTTTTTATCACGTTCCCTTAGAATATAAAAAAATTATGATACGCAATTGTAATAAAAAATATGCATTGGGAATATAATTCAAAAATTAATACGATATAGTAAAGTCTAAATCTATCAATGTATTATGTCGTACCTTAATTTGAAGCCACGGGTTTCTTTTTCATCCAGGCACAGATATATACATTAAATCAGCCTGGGCCAAACTCGATTTCTTCGCTTGACTGACAATAACTTTCAAAAATATTCCAAACTCATTTATAAGGCACAGTAGCTAAACACATTTTAACGTGAGAAATTCGCCACGATTTTTAACAAGAAAAAACAGCAACAACTTTTATTTCAGCAAAAAGAACACGAACACAAACTTCATTACACAATTGCTAGGTAGCGAAATAAAGTTTCTCGCAGACGATAAAAATTATATTTTATAAAAAATAATTTTCTAATAATATATGTTTCGCGTGACATTTTATAGAAAGAAAGTGGAATGCTGATTCACAACAATAACCTAAGTATGAATAAAAATCTTCTAATGAACTTTATTTAATGAAGTTTCAAAAAAATATAGATTTCCTTTGGCAAATAATTAGTTGCACAATTAATTTATAAATGAAAGATCTTCTAACATAACTATCTTAAGAACATCTTAAATTTCTTTCGCAGGTTTAACAAATTGCAATCTGTTTCCATAGCAACAAAGTTCTAATTTTCCTTGTTCCAGAAGGGTATGAACCTGAGAAACTCTTTTTCGGCCTTCCTACACTTTGGAACTAATCATTTTCGAATTTACTTTTGTTCCATTTCGAGTTCTTTTTTTTTTCCCATTTAATTTTTCCGGGATCTAATTTCTTTCATTACTAGAGCAAAGCGCAAATTGTTTTCCAATTTATTTTTTTTATCCAAAGCGACACTTTCTTTGCTGGCTATTTTCTTTTTAGAAGAGAAACTTTTAACTATCTCGTCTATTTTTTTTTTGTACAAAACATCGGAAACTCTAAGCGCTTCCTTCCTAGCCAAAGGGATTTCGTTTTCGTAACACTGGTTATATTTCAGCTTTATTTGGGTTGGATGTTAAGTTTTAATTAGGAAACAGGGAAGCGCCTTTTGTTCCAATTGCTATCTCAATATTTTTCACGTAAAGTTTGAACTAACTGACTTAACTTTATTCGCTCACTAAAAAACAAAGCTGTAAATAATGAACAGCACCTACTGTAACGGACTTTACAACTCTTTTTACTGTGATTGGAAGATGATACGTCAGGTAGAAGTGCCCCTTGCTGGAAAAAATATATAATTCGACAATGAGCCTCACATTAGTTGACATGGGGCTTTGAGGGCCGAGGTAGATAATTTGGTAACAAAATCGTTTCCGGTTGTCTATTTCTAGCCTCCTTTATGAGCTTTAACACAACCAATTACGTCTTGTACCCAACGGGACTTCGAGCGACATTGTGCGCTGACGTCGGGATTGGACTCGACAGATTTAACGAGCACGCATATCCCAGTGTACTCGGAGTACCCAGTGTACCCTGTAATTAAGTAGATTTATTTGCCAACAAATATCCATCAAAAGAAAATAGTCCGGTTTATAGATACATAGGTAGATAATGAACCGACTTCTTATCGAGAAGATTCATAGTTCTGTACACAGCCATACTATAAACGTATTTATGTTGGTAAAAAATTACTATATAATTTTAAAATCACGGAAGTCCCCGAGTACATTGGCCTAGATGTGCTATTAAAATCTGTTGAATTTTTCTTGCAGTGATGTAATAAAAATTACTGCCCAATTTTCGATGCAGCTGTTCCCAAAATAGACAAAAAATGCGCAAACCCAAGTTACATGCATATTTTGCTGTAAATTGTTCACATTGTTTCTCTTCCATCGAACAAAAGAACATGGGCTTATATTTAATGAATCACAATTTAGACCGGAGATGAAAAAATATTACGTCCACCAACTTACACTTTCCAAGGGGTCTGGGGAGCTCCCAGGTTCAGGTCCGGGCATCGCCAAAATAACTGCCGAAATATAAACGGCCTGTGTAGCCAAAAATGTCCCACAAATAATACCCCGTGTGGCGGGAGTGCACGTTAAATACCCTTCCAAGTCCTAACGCTGCGTATGATGTCGCCCTTAACGGTTGCGTTGGGTGCCTACTCAGGTGTCGGCTCTTAACTTGATTGTGGTTCTAAAATACGACGCCCGTCGCCAATAGCCCTCGCGTAGCTCTAGTGATACGATAAATCAAACTAACTTAACTTAACACATTCCAAGTTTAGTTTAGTTTGAATTATCGTCGACTAGAGCTACTCGAGGGCTATTGGCGACGTATTTTAGAACCACACAACACTTTCCAAGAAGTGGAACGGTTTTGTTTATTTCAAGGGAGTAAAAAAATTTTTTTAATATTTCGCCTTTTATACGAGTAAACGTAAAAAGGATCGTACCAATCTTGTTGCAACTTTTGGCTAATCTTGCCTGAAAGACTTTTTATCCCAAGAAACAAACTTAAGGATTGACACTATGCAAAACTAAGTTTCATAATTTCTACAGGAAGAGTGGTATAGTGATAGTAGGAAAATAAGTTGATAAACATGAGCTTAAATTTCATAAGTGTTCAATACAAAAGCCAGATATGATCTATTTCAGATAGTATAAAACGAATTTCAACCAGTTTTGCCAGCTAAAAATAATAAAAACGATTCTTTGTAAAAATGTTCGTTTGTTGAAGAAATTGTTTTTGAGTAAATTTTATTTTATTTATTTTCTAATTCGTAGTGAATACCCAAACTTTTTGATATTTTTAAAAATACCTCCCAAAATCAATTATGTTTTTAAATCAAATATTTAGCATTGCTATAAAAAATTCGCTAAAATTTAGAAATTGAAACTTAGATGACATTTCTTTTTACCAAATTAAGGAAATCGGGTCTAAAATGTTGTTTTTGTGGATAGTTCATAACTTACCTAAATGGAGATATATTTTAAATTTTTTGCATTAAACTATGAATTTACCTTAACAAATCCACAAATGCCAAAATACTCAATTTCGAATTTGCTCTTTTTTCACTTTTCTTCTTTTTAAATAAAAAAACGAGAAAAGGAACAAGTTGTTTTTCTTTTACATATCAAATAGATCGTTTATTTCAGAAACATGTCAAGTAATTTGCACCAGACTCTTCCTGGGAAGACTCTTCCTTGAGGAAAAAAAATTAATAAGAACGGGAAGGGGGAATAAACATGACATCTTTTTTTTACAAAAAAATTCGCAAAACAGGTGGACATCTTTCAGTAACCAAACAACATTGTTAATTTTACACACAAAAATCAATTAAAACTTTAGAAATACGGAATGTTTTGCTCGTTTACCAGAAACAATGTAACCTCGTTTCTTACCATACTGTGATTCTGCGTTGGCCACGGCCAACTTCAATAACAAGGCCAGAGAAGCTCTCCCAAACATGAGCGTAAACGAAAATTTTGACGTCACTGCTCCCAGTGCCGAAGATCGAGAAACCAGTTCGGACGTATTCGGAACCCTAAAATTGTGGTCAGCCGTGAACGAGTGGTTCTTCATCTTCAGAACAACGTCACTCGGAACTATGACGTCAAAATTTCCGTCCCCGAGCTTGTTTGGGAAAGCTTCTTCGGCCTTAGTAGTTGAGTAGGCCGTGCGTTGGCTCGAGAGTATTAACTGCCGACCTATAAACGGCCCGTGCAGCCAAAATGTCCGACGAATAATACCCCGTGTGGAGGAAGTGCACGTTAAATATCCTTCAAAGTCCCAACGCTGCGTACGATGTCGCCTTAACGGTTGCGTTGGGTGCAACTCAGGGTCGGCTCGTCACTGACTGTGGTTCTAAAATACGACGCCCGTCGCCAATAGCCCTCGTGTAGCTCTAGTGCGACGATAATTCAAACTAAACTAAACTAAACTTGAATCACCCGCGTCTCCGTATTATCAACCGATTAAAAATTAGTAAACTATCCTAATAAATGACTGGTGTTTTTGAATCCTATGAAATTTTTATTACTTAAATATCATCTGTCTTTTAAATGGCTGGCAACTTTAATAAAAGGTATATGCATTACGAACTCAAAATCTCCCATTTGTCAGTCTGGTCTTGTAAACGAAGGCACAGAAACGTATATTTTTTTTTGTTCAACCCTCCCAGTTTCAACCAAGCAATTTAAAAATATATTGTTACAAAATTGTATAAATTATTCATCCCATGTTATTTCAGTTCCCCAATATCCTTACTGCATAAAAATCCATTCGTCTGTGTCTCTCTAATGTCCCAGAAACGGTACATCCACTGTTCATGGCTTCCCGATCTCTGGCTCCCGTGCCCGCTGAGAAACATCAAAATTCACGTCACACATCCTACCCCCTAAAACACAGAACCGTTTTCAATTTATGACTGGTGCTTATTGATAGCAAGCAAAGAGGAGGATGAAATGGAACCTTTGGTTCTTCCCTATACTTTATTCAACGTCCATATTAACACTGCAGAGCAGACATGAGTGCTAGAAGTCAGAACCAAAAGGGTGTAACTACAACACTGATGATTTTGGGCTTTTTGTGTACGTCATAATACAGACTTGTGTAGTCAAACGCAGAGTGTGCCAAGTTTGTTGGGAGAGCTTTGGACTTACGACCTAAAGGTCCGTGGATCAAACCTAGTTTTCCGCACTTTATTATTCCTCGATAGTCTTATAGTTTCGTCCCCGCCTGTGATTGGGGGTGGGATTTCAAATCGGGTACATAAAATTTTGTTTTTACTTTAAAATTCGTCTGTTACAAAATAACTTTATAAAAATCTTTTGTTTCAAGTAAAAATGGTTTTTTTTTCTAAATTATAACCACGGAAAGAGCAATAGATATGTGGTCAGTATGCCTTCTTCCGATCTTCCTCCGGGAGAGGGAGTTGAATTCCCACCGCGGAGAGGTAGAATTTTGTTTCCTTACAATTTTTTCTGTTAAAAAATAAATTTTGCATTAAAATTCCAAATTGTTCGAATAAAATAAACAGAATTTATTCGTAAATATTAGAAGGTATTTTTCAGGTTCAGCAGTTAACATTTAATGTGGGGGTAGGGTACATGTATATTTCGGCTTGTGTGCTTGAACGGAGACCCGCCAACATTTTAATAAAAAACAGACTTTTTTCATTGTTAGTCTAGGTTGTACGTTTTCCGTGTGTCTATTTCTAACCTCTATGGAGCTTTAACACAGCCAATTACGCCTCGTAATTTAGAACCCTGAGCTTTTACAGTTTAGTACCAAAGAGTTCATAGTAGGGTAGAGACTGAACCTTTCAACAGCAAGATGGTCCAACACGGAGACAATATAGCGTGCATGTGGGCCCGATGCCGAGTGGTTGGATCGCCGGCCATAACGCTAGCAGTCCGTGCGCTGTAACGGTGCGGTTCGATTCTCGCCTTGCATGGGTGTACTTCCTTTCTCAGTATCAAAATTATAAATCATCAAATTAACTAGCACTTTTGCCACTCTATTCGGGCTCCGTAGTGAGCCAGGGCTGCGATGGCAGCTCAGTACGAGTCGTCTCTACCCTACTATAGAACTCTTGTTTAGTACAGCTTTAGATTTGTGTTCTCCTGTAAACTTATTGAAATGTGACTCACACCCCTTTAGCTCCCGCGTAATGCGTTGCAGCCGGCACTGTTGCTTGGATGTGGTCCAACATCCCCGAAATAGACCCTCTCCAGAGGATGATGGTTCGCGGAGGCAATACGCGAAATTTTGCATGAGAAATAGGTTTTAAATTTCATGGGCTCGCCCCGTTGAAAGTAATATTATTCATTGTTGGAATGGGAGGGATAAGATGCCCATATCCGACAATTTTGGGAGATTTCATCTATTTTGTTTTTACTTGTAGCACGTGTTGGAAATGGGCTTTTCCCTGTTGAAAGTCGTGTTTTAGTATGTCGAGAGCGTGCGCCATGTTGAAACGGATAGGGTAAACGTCGAACTTCTGTTCCGCGTAGGAAGTGGAATACTTTATTTTGAGTATCGCATTTGGAAATTGCCCATTTGAAGGAACGTGCGCAGAATAAGAGTGAGCTAAACTGAGCTTAGTGTGCGTGATAGCCCAGAGTTGGAAAAGGCCTGGTGTGCCTACTTCAATCTTGCTTACATCTGGAATGCGAAGCATATGTGTTCCGGTCAGGTGATCAACCACTGCGGAATCCCCAGTGTTTAGTTCCCAAGCATTCAAAATCCTTATTTTGCCAATCCTCAAGGGATGAAAGGCTGACATCAAGGATAGTTTAATAATATATCGACTCAGTTGAGATATTTTACTTAATCCGGTTTTTGTATTGCAATTTAAAAAGTTATTTAATAACCCTACATAAGGTACTAAATGTTTTGGGTTGAATTGCATGCAACTCATTTTACACACATACCAACTAATTATTTTTAACTTACTTTTCATTTTAACTAATTTTTTTATTAAAGTCATTTTTTTATTTATATACTTTTCAGTTTACTCAAATAAACCAAAGTTTAGATAAATATTGTTTTAAAACTAATTTTTTTTCCAAAAACCCGCTTATCTTTTTCAAACACAAATACATTTCTTATCCATTCTTAAAATTTAGGATATTCACTTAAATATGAGAACACTACAACCTATGCAACAAATACATAAAGCCCCCTT
Organism: Oedothorax gibbosus; assembly: GCA_019343175.1. Classification (NCBI taxonomy): domain Eukaryota; kingdom Metazoa; phylum Arthropoda; class Arachnida; order Araneae; family Linyphiidae; genus Oedothorax; species Oedothorax gibbosus. The sequence goes on from CM033280.1 coordinate 44,245,837, forward strand.
TACAAGCATTAAACAAACCGAAAGGGAAAAAAGCTATCAAACATTTTACAACACAAAACTCATAAAACTTTAACGAGAACGAGATATTATAAAAGGGATGGTTTGCCCATAAAACTAGAGAGGAAATTTCAATCTAGAGAAACGCATCAAAATGTAGCAACGCAGAAATACTTTTGAAAAATTTAAATACGCTGAAAGTATTTGGTATTTTATACTAGTATGAATTTATGAATTGGCATCCTTAAAAATATTAGTTTATCTAAAATGCCTTGACATTTCTATTCAAATAAATTCCTATTCGGTCTTGCCTAAACAATGATGCAGTAGAAAGCAATGCTTGTCTCAAACCAGAAATTCAATGTGTTAAGAAATAAGTATTTGTTTTTATGCAACCGTCCTCATTCATTGAACAAAATAATGCATAACTGATAAACTAGATGTTGTTATTCATTGAAACTTTAACATAATATCATTGCAGATTCCAATCAATCAACAATAAACCTTTGCATAATATTACATTTGTTTGTAGTTAATTATTTTGGAGTATAGAGGGGGCTTATAAAAGCTAATGAAGGGTCTTGAAAATACTTTTGGTGGTTTAACCTCTAGCACAATTATTTTAAAATACATTTGTACGTACTCTTCCAATATAAAATAAATCAATATACATACTACACACAGGTCATGAATAAGAATAAACATCACGTTCTTAAAATTCTACTTGTACAGTTAAGCTTACGTGTATAATTACGTTGAACTGAGATGCTCCTTAAGAATGAAGAGTTTTCATCGATATATAATGACTAAACTACCCAATATTCCGAGTTTGCTGGTACTCATTCAACCTTTATTTTAATAAAAAAAATGTGATAACAAGCAAGAAAAATCACAGGATGCACTCCATGATTGCTTTAATGTAACAGCCGCATGTTTACAGCTCATCAAAGCAGCCATTTTACCGTCATCGGTATGAGTTTTAACCCCACCCAACCGTCATTAACTTCAAGTTTCTGCCATCAACATGGCTGCTTTCTAAAAGCAGATCTCGAAGGAGCTCTCGAGGCGCCTGCCAAAACAAGAAAATACCTGGAGTCAGCAGTTTGCTTGAGAGGGTTCCTTCACCGAGATCTTGGCTCTTAGAAGAAACCCACGGTTGCCCATTTGTCAATTGTGATGGGCCTAAGCGTGGTGTCTTATTTGGAACTTCTTAGAACTATGAGTGATCGTGGGTAGTTGGTTTGAGTTATCGTCGCACTAGAGCTACACAAGGGTCATGGGCGACGGGCGTCATAATTTATAACCATATTCAAGTGACGAGCCGACATCTGAGTAGACACACAACGCAACTTTTAAGGGAGGCATCGTGGAATCGAGAGAATATTTTACGCACACTCGCTAAAGACGGAGTATTATTCATTAGACGTTTTGCTGCACAGGCCATAGGTCGACAGTTTTATTGGCGATGCAAGGGAACGAACATAGGACCTTTGGCATGCAAGGCAAGCACCTTACTGACTGGGTTCCCCAGCCCGTGGGTGTTAGAATTACAACTTTACACTAAAGAAAACGCGGGTTATTGGAGATTACGCGAGCTATTGGATATCGGGGAGAAAACTGGGAAACAGTGCTTGATAGTTTTTAATTACTGACATTTTAAGGCAAGAGTGAGTTTAGTTAATATTATTAACACTGCAGGGGAAAAAGTTATGGGCTTAGGAACGGTTCTGGGGGTAACAGCCATTGAGAAGTTTAACTAATGACAGGGAATAATAATTTTAAATAAAAAATATTGCACTTTAATTAGCTTTCTACTGGGAAAGATGTATGTACATTAATTCATTTATCATAATCCATGGTAAAATGTACATGTAAAACAAACTCCTTATGACGAAAGTTCATTACAAACAAATTTAATAATAAAGTTATGAAAACCTTAGACAAGGACTTCCTTTGTAGGGTAGTTCGGTCCAGAAATGCATCGAAATATAAAAAAGAATAAATATTTATACTCAATAGTAGAAAATATTTCCCTATTCAAAAGCATCAATAGAATAATTTCAACAGATCATTTTACTAATTACAAACAGATCGACTTCATAGTAGTCAGGCGCGCAGGCTGACCATTGCAACATCGCAGCCAACGCAATGGGCCCTGTCTAATTCTCGTATTGAGATATATTACAGCTCTAAAATAACTCAAACTTCCTATGCTTTGTTCAGGTTGCTGTTCGCTGCGGATCACCCGGCTCACCGTGCCCAGCTGGGTGCAGAACGGCAGCGTGGACAGCGTGCTGCTGGACTGCGAGTACGAGTACAGCCTGAAGGAGGACGAGAAGCTGGTGGTAAAGTGGTTCCACGAAGATGACCCGAAGCCCGTGTACCAGTGGATCCCGGAGCTGGACACGAAGCTCTTCTCGGACAAGTTTCGTCTGCTCGAGGACTACGAGGTGCCCAGCGGGAATGCCTACACCAGGTAACAAACAGAGAATTCTTTATTTTTCGAAGCGGGGCTTCTTTTGGGTGCGGATTATGTCTGTTGCAGACTCGGCATGTTCTTCAGATCTAAAGCCGTTTTTTTGTGACATCACCTGGCTGGCTCTCGCTACCGATTTTAAGCTCAGATTACAATAATCTGACCTCTTTATTGATATTAAAGTATGTCGAGATTTAAGTTTGCCGAGAGAGCCAAACGGGTACTCAATGGATCTGTTACATGACACACAACCATATGACACGATGCGTGCCGATGATTTTTCCATCCTGAAAATGTGCCATCTTGGGCTTGCGAGGCGGGTACGTTATACCTCACAACTACCGAGCTGATGCAACAAACATAAAACTGTGATACGAGTAGAAGTGAAAACTCCGTTCAGACCGTTTGGGAAAGGGTTAAATGGGACCACGTGACGGACAATGAAATAGTCTCGTACTTGGAAACTTAGCACTTGCTTTAGATATTAAGTTTTATCATTTAAAGATAAAAAAAAAAGAAACTCTTACATGGTTTGTTCTATTACTGCATAAAACGAAATTATCTTTCGAAATTTTCTAGTTTAAAGCATTTGCTTAAAAGGTTTGACTGAAGCATTTGGTATTTGCTTGATGTGTAATTTGTTTTTATATCCTCTTGGAGTTAATTTGCATTTTCTTTAGTTTTCTTATGCCTGTTCTGTGTATGTATATTAGGACATCCTTCTTTGTTGTATGCAGGTCTCGCGCCATCGTGATCCAGAAGCCGACCACGGAGATGAGCGGTCTGTACAAGTGCGAGGTGCAGTCGCTGGAGGGATCCGACGTCATGGAGGACAACATGATCGTGTACTGTGAGTGAAACACCTTTGAACATGTTTAAAAAAACTCTAACACTCAGTGCACGGCCAACTCAACTGAGGAGACCAGAAGAAAAAACCAGTCATTGACAAGATATATGTCCGTATCAGACCTCTTTGGTGACGATAGCGAGTCATCGTCTAAAGTGGTGTAAGGAAACCGATTTCTCTCATGGTTCTTCTCTCTCGGCAACCCTGACTCACGTTAGATACCAGTCTCCCATTTTTACCGCGAGGGAAAAACCAAGGGAGAAACCGGTTTCCGCTGTCGCTAGTGTCCACCAAGCAGGCCTGAAAACGGAAAGACTCCTAGTCAATCCAGAGGGATTTCCCCTTTAATCTTCAACTTATAAAGTTAGGATTAGGTTGAATCATCGTCGCACTAGAAGTACACGATGGCTCTTGGTGACGGGCGTCATAATTTAGAACCAACCACAGGCTAGTGACGATTTTCCCAAAAACCTTATTTATGACGTCTGACTGGTACTAGAAACTCGAGTACCAAATTTGAAGTCCGTAGCTATTTTATTTCAAGCCGTAGAGTGATTTCAAACAGACAGGCAGACGGACCAGTATTCAAAAACGACTTTATTTGTAATTAACTAATATGAAATATAGGGTAATGAAGCTAATGCGATGATAGTTGGAATTCTTAAATAAAGATTTTTTTTTTGTTCCCTATGTGTTTGGGAGGATGCTGATTCTAAAAAAAACATAGATTTCGCACAATAGTCCGACCGTCAGACGGTTTGTCTGAAACTATTCTATAAGTTGAAATAATAAAGCTGATAATTTAATATCATGTAGTGATACACACCCCGTGTTTAGAATAGGCACCCTCCAAAACACGTAGAAAAGACAAATTCCCTATTCTGATTTTCTACAATATCGCAATACTTTTATTACCTAATATTTTATATTAAGGTTGCTAATTGAAAATAAAAAGTAATTATCCTTCCAAATCCTTCCTTCCCTTGAAGGTATAGTTCATATTTTATCACGTAATTTTGCTTAAGAATTATTTCTGAAATTAAATTATACAACAACCGACTTTAACAACTTTACCCAGTAATGAAACTGTACGAAAAAAATAATTTCCGTTAAAAAATCAATAAAACTACGTTTAAAAGTACTGCTAAAGAAGGAAAAAGAAAATGTAAGAAAACTAAAACTCTCGTAAAAGATTTAACTAGGATCATGTAATCTGAACGTAAAAAGTTTCAAAGTAGTTTGTGTTATTTTTATGAACACTTTTTCCTGATTAAGTTTTGGTGTATCAATTACACAAATAAGTCATAAGAAAGGTTTTATTTTTTCTTAGTAATATGATACTGTGAGGTTGTTTTTCTTTTGTCGTGAAAAAACAACGTAGTTTTAATTTTACATGCAATTATACAAACTATAAATGCTTTTTTGTGTGCTTGTAGAACAGCTTAATAACTTTTTGGAAGAATAGATTCAAAAGAGTGACTGCTACGTTATTTTAAACGAAGATATATACTTTTGTATATAAATAACATGTTTTACTTTAATCTAAAGAATTATAATAAAAATAGTTTAAATGCAAAGTTTTTTAATATATTCTCTAACTTTTATAGAAGTGTAATAGATTTCAACATATTTTCTTTAACTACACTGAAATGTACCTTTATATGACTTCAAAATTTTTTTTGTAGTTCTACCTATTGATTAAAAATTTCGGTTTTTTAAATTTGGGATATCAAAATTTAACTGTTCAAAAGCAATATTATATTAAAAAAATGATTTGTACAAGTACTAAAAGCGTACAGCAAATTTATTACTACCTATGAAAAGTTTGTCAATCGTTGCATAACACAGACATGTTTTTCGTAAATAACAATAAATTTGCTATTCTGTCACTTTTGGATTACTTAATTTGACCCCGCTTATGGAGCAATTGATTGGATAACTTTATTGTAACTTTATATTATATATCGAACTTTATATTATATCTAAAATTACTTTTGGTCGTGTCCGAATTGACAATTTCTCTTTTATCACATAAATAAGGATTTAGGGAAAGATTACAGCAATTTGTATAAACGTGTAGATGTTAAATATGTATGGAAGTATGTCTAATGATTTTTTTAGTCCGCCTGTAACTTCTTAGCATCTCAAATATGTTTATTGTAGAAGCTTCCACTTTGAAAACAAGTAGAGATTTTAAAGGAGGCAGGGTTGCCAATCCCGTGGTGTTTGGCGAGCATAGAGAATTGTTAGGTGAGTTTGGTTGGAAATAAAGTGTCACACTAAAACTACGCACGAGTTATTGGTGAAAGGAGGATTATAGTTAACTACTGATGGCCTTCAAATACACATGTATTTCTTTTCTATCTTGACTTGATTGTCAATAGATTTGCTTATGTAGTATGTATTATTTATCATATTCAGTATCACCTCGTGGAACGCTATAAAATAAAATATAGCTATGCGATAATAATGAACCGATGTATGCTTAAACTGACCTTCAGTTAAGAAACTTTTTTTAAACCTCAAAGAAATATGCGCCCGCAAAAGCAATGAATCACCAAACCTAGTAACTCTGGATTAAACCAAAAACCTTCCTATCACCCTCTGGGTGTTAACACGATTTGTGGTGGTTGTTCAGGCCCGGGTTTTCCCTTTTTTCAATCAAGCAAGACGGTGAGAACCAACAAATGGAGTAAGTAAGGAGAGGTGTGATGCGATTCGTCACCGAATCCAAGGAGTCATGAGGGCCGTTTTTCGATTACCGTCCTGCGACAAAATCGGTGCTAATTCCCAGGATACCAGCAAATTCTTTTTATTTAGAAACTTTAACCAGATTACCACTTTCATACTTTTTTTCGTCTTATACGGACGGACTTAAATCTATTCTGTCGCTGAATTCCCATTGAATTATGCATTGAAATTCAATTTGAGTCATTTTAATATGTGTATTGAAATGCGTTGAGTCCATCTTCTGTTGTATCGCTGTCTGTATCGGTATTTCTGTGTCTGTCTGTCGCATGTCGTCCGTTTGTCTGTCTGTCTGTACCCTTCCAAATCGGTTCTAATCATCGGATCTTAAAAATTCTTTTTTTGTTAGAAGCTATGACCTCAGATACCAACTTTCATACTTTTTGTCCGTCTGTCTGTACGTCCGGACGGACATAAATCTACTATCTGTCGGCGAATTTCCCATTGAATTAGCATTGAAATTCAATTTTGAGTCATTTAAATCACTGTTGCCAAATCAACAATGGCATGAGAAACTTTATTTAAACATATTTGAAGCAAAATAATATTTTCATGAATCAGTTTGGAATGACGTCATAAAATGTAGAACAATTTGATTCTTTGATTATTCATTAATTATCTACCAAGAAAGCGGCAAGGCATACTTTTGCATGCCAATTATGCTTAGTTTTAATTTACATTTCTTGTTTTTTAATGCAGTTCGGAGTAGTTTTCATTACTTTTGTTATTAATAATATTTTATTCTTCGAACTACAAATAAATCACGAGCAATGATAAATAATATTTATTAATTTGCGAACGAATATTAAGGAAATAGTTGATTTTTGGCTTTTAGAAGTTTAAATTATAGCTGGTGCTGTGTTTCGATTTTTTTTTCTAATGTGTATAAATCTAGTGTAGAAACGGCGTTGATGATATTTACTTTAGGAACTAGTTTTTTTCCGATTAGAACTTCAGTAAGTATTTAAGTAACAGGAAAGTAGGCTTTTAGTTCTTTATGAACTTCTTGTTACTTGTCTAAACCACACGTCATAGATGCCAAGAAGTGATAGTAGAGAGGGGGACTATAACTATCATCTTCTTTTTCTCTGTATTCATGCAGCCCCTCCGACATGGGTGTCCCTCAACTACAGCATCTCGGCCGGTGTGGTGCGGGTGGTGTGCGAGGTGGGCGGGGTGTTCCCCCTCCCTGAGATGTCCCTCTTCCAGATCAAGCCAAAGACGGTGGACCGAACCCCGATCAACGACACCGACATGGAGTACGAGGTGGACGAGGACGACGGATCGTACGATGTCGAGTTCGTCACCGAGATCCCGGAGGAGGAGCTCATGGAGGGGCCGACTTTTTTCGGATGTACCGTCAGCATGGAGGGGGCGGAGTACGAGAAGGAGGTCAAGGTGCCCTACTTCCCCAGTGAGTACCGCAAATACCTCCAATTTTTACAGTATTAAATATTTTTAACAAAGGGGTTTTTAGCCTACTTTTCTTTTTTTTATTTCGAAAGAATTTTAAAAAATTAAAAAGTAGGTATTGACATGCGGTCGATGTCCGTCCGTCTGTCTGTCCGTGCCCCATTCCAAAATCGGTTCTATCAATCGGATCTTAATTTTTTTTTGTTAGAACGCTATGACCTCAGAGTCTTAACTTTCATAGTTTTTGTCCGCCTGTCTGTACGTCCGGACATACATAAATCTACTATCTGTCGGCGAATATCCCATTGAATTAGCATTGAAATTCAATTTTGAGTCATTTAAATCACTGTTGCCAAATCAACAATGGCATGAGAAACTTTATTTAAAAATATTTGAAGCAAAATAATTTTTTCATGAATCATTTTGGAATAACGTCATGAAATGTAGCACAATATGATTCTTTGATTGTTAATTAATTGTTTACCAAGAAAGCGGCAAGGCATATTTTTTGCCTACAATTCTGCTTAGTTTTAATTTACATTTATTTTTTTAATGCAGTTTGGAGTAGTTTCATAATTTTTGTTCTTAATAAATATTTAATTATTCTTCGAACTACAAATAAATCGAGCAGACGATAAATAATATTAAGTTAATTTGTGAATGAATATTAAGGAAAATAGTTGATTTTGGCTTTTAGAAGTTTAAATTATAGCTGGATGCTGTGGTTACCGATTTTTTTTCTAATTTGTGTATAATTCTTGTGTGAAACGATTGTTGATGATATTTAGTGTTAAGAACCTAGTTGTTTCTCGATTAGAATTTCAGTAAGTATTTAAGTAACAGGAAAGTAGGCTATTTTAGTTTTTTAAGAACTTCTTGTTTTTAATGATACATGTTGCTGACCTCAAAGAGATGAACTAACAGTTTTGTTGTTTCATTTTTCCCATGACCTGCATATTAACATTTAGACATTTGCAGACTCTGATTTGAAAAATATTGTTTCTGGTAGCATTGGATATTGATGAGCTATGGGATTTAGATATAGTTTATAACTTTTAATCTGTTTGTATTAAAACGGGAGATATAGATTTTTAAACATTTTGTCCGTACTTTCGGACATGGGAAAAAAACGACTTCATCGACACCAAGCTCTACGATATCAATAGAGAACATAACCTTTACTGATCAGATTTTTATTGGTGTCAGTAAGGCTTTGTGATATCAATTGAGAACAGTATCCTACTGGTAAAATATTTACGGATGTCAGTACAGGCCTATTAATACGAATTGAGATTAATAGCTTGCTGGTAATTTTTTTATTGATGTCGGTAGCTTTATCGACATCAATAGGAAATATTATCCGTAAGTTACTAATGTCAATAGCTTCTACTGATAACAATAGGGACATCCATAGAAATCAGTATATATCAATGAAGCTGTACTAATGTCAATAGATTTTTGTATTGATCTCTATGGATCATTTTTAGTACAGAACTCTGATCTTTAGATAAAAAAAATATTCAAAATCATTAAAATACTGCATTATAGAATATTTTTTGTTTGTCTTTTTATGTTCATTTATGTTCCTTATGTCTTTTTATGTTCTTTTTATGTTCATATTTTCCCTTTGTTATTTTCTTTATTAACCTACTGTTTATTTGTTCAAAAGTATTCCTCTAACTTGAAAATATTTGTATTTCAATGAATGAATTTTTAATTTGTAAATATTTCTCTTTTAGATCCTATAGCAGAAAAACAAGAAGGTAAAGTAATTGTTTTTCTTGGTTTAATTATCTAGTACCATGAAGAATTTTAAAGCTTAATAATGAACATGAGGTTATAACTCTAGCTCTCAACGACTACATTCTTTAATGAGAAAAAAGTTCAAGCAAGTAATTTTGAATTACCTGTTTTACTATATCATCAATACCTTTGATAGTTAAAAGTTTCATAAACTCCACGAAAAATGTAATTTTAAGGGATCTGCGTTTATAATACACCACAAAATATTAAGCTATGCTAAACAAAAAATAAACTTAATTAAACAACTATTTATAAAATAATTTAATTTGGGTTTACAAAAAAAAAAATCTCGGTCGATGAAACCAGGAAATTAATTAGTTTTAAGTAATTGAAAAATAAATAATACAGAAATGCAATTTTCATCATGTTAAATTAAACTTTTAGAAGGTGTAAATTTATGAAACTGTGAGCTTTATGAAAAACCGTATTTTTATTTTTTAAGGAACGACGCAAGAAAAAGGAAAATGAAATTAATTAAGTATCGATTGCATCCATATTTCTACTTCAGTAGTTCTTGAAGCAAAATTTCCAAATGAACATCGACACGGAAAACTAAAAAAATAAGTTAAATAGCTTTATATTTGGTTAAATGTTGTTATTAATAAAAGTTGGTTTTCGGATGATAAACTGATATAAAAATTGCAAAAATATTAATTAACTAAAATATAATCCTACAAATAAAAAATGTCCAATGATTTAAATTTAAAAAAAAAAAAACATTTTAAATTAACTTCTGAGAGACAGTTACTTTGCTATGTTAGCCCTCCAGGTCAATCATTACAGTAGTAATCGTCATAGCAGTAAAATAAAACAAATTTAAAAGGAAAATATCAGTTCTTTAATTAGTTATTGATAATCTTTAAAAAATAGTGTCGCTATTCCAGAATACTTTAAAGCCTTTTATTTGATTTTTCATTAATTTATTTTTTCTGTAAATTTGGTTTGTTTTGTTGTTATATGACGATTCTCATACCCGAGATGACAGAACGAAGCAATACTTGCACAAAATTTAGGATTTCAAACCTAATTAATTAGGTCGATAGGAATGACCACATCCCTCATTTTCCTTGCACTCAATTTATTTACATTAATGCAGAAAAAATAATCGTTCAAAAAATGCAGTTGTGTACTTAATCTAAATCTTATACTCAATCTTGCTCTCAATCATGCAATCGTATACTTCATAATTACAATGGTGAAAAATAAATTGACTAGAAACCATAAATATTTTATGTTATAAATATTGTATTGTTTAATGTAATATGTTTGGGTCCTGCGAGTTATTATCACTCAAATCGATTTAGATACATGTTATTAACAGCTGCAATAATTTCGATAAATATAAGCTTTTAGCCATTTAGCGAAATTTTTCTAATGCATTACATAAGCTTGGCAATATTTTCCTTATATATATTTGAACACATTTTAGGTTTATCCTTTGATGCAATGAACCTTATTAGCTAGAAATAATTAGAAACGTCTTTTCGCGTGATGCTAATTAAGTCGATTAATTATTGAATAGCGTTTTTTTTTTTAGAAAACTATCTACATTTTTTTTTTCGAAATATGAATAAATCATTGATTTATTTCTCAATATCAAACATGTAATTTCTGTAATAAGACTTATAATTTATAAATTGGATAAATAAAATAGGTTACCAATTCATTTTAATTGTAAGCTCTTAATATATTCGGTTTGTATTTTCATACCTTATGAATACAGATGGTCTTGGGGCATTATTAATTTCATTGCACAGACGATCTATAATGAATGACTGGACTGAATAACCTGCTTAATGTTATGAAAATGCGATCAATGCGGTATTCCACATGATTGGTTATTTGGCGTCCTTTCTAATCTAGATTTGGGGTTTGGCGTTTGATTGACTTTCACAGTCAATCTAGAGTTGGTTTTTGGCGATTTAAGAGCTTTCACAGTATATTGGAATAATAAAAATATATAGAGTGAAATAACTATCATTTTGCGATCAAGTTTAAAACTCCTCGACATTTAAGGAAGCTTTTGTTATTGTGCATGTGCTTCGACAACTATCAAAATGGCGATTGACCACACAATTTGAGATTTGTTGCCACTAGAGAGATACTTCCACCTATATATAATTCAATGTTTACATTATTTAGTGAAAATCATCAATATGTGGATTTCATTTTGCATTTACTAATTGCAGTCCAATACCAAGAGACTATATTTTGCTTGGAAAATGTGCTTTTTATCCCGTTCAGAAATTGGCAAGAACATTTTTGATATCAGTCTTTATTGATGTTAGGAACGAATGTGCCTTTCGGGGGTTCAAGATTTGAAGAAAGGACCTTTACTTTTTTTAATAAATAGGCTAAATTACTGAATTTCTGTTGAACTTGATTGAGAGTAAACTATTTGTAAATACCAGGAGTTTAGATATGATTTTAGCAGTAATATTACTCACTGTAATAGTTTTTCTTTGAATGTTGCTTAAAAATAGATGTGGTTTAAAAACTATTGCATGGTAAGTAAACCATTGCTTGTTAAGTAAATTAGATATGCTATGAATGTTGTTTAAAATAGTCGAACGTTATATTGAAAAAATGCAAGATAGCTTACAACTATTTTCAAACCATGAAGATAAAATTTTATTTTCAAAAAGTACCATAAAACATTCTTACTGGATGGCTAATGTCAAGAAACTCAAACGCGTATCCAGAAAGCAGTATGGTCTGAGTAAACTACTGAACGTCACTCTTCTTTTCGGATTTCCTTTAACATCCTATATTCTAAAGCCCCAGGCAAGCGATATTAGTAAAACAAAAAAACTATGGTGCTACATTTTATTGGTAGTTAAATTAATTTTTTTATCGTGCAGCGCACCTCATCTATACCAATTGTTTGATTCTGTGTCCGTTTACACTTCTATTTATTCAGTTTTAGCCTGTGGACATTTAGCAACTATTCTAATATTCCTTAAGAGAAAGTCGCTATATTGCTCTATGAAAAATTTATGCCACCTTGCGCGCGAGTTGAACCCAACCATAAACGTTGGGGGAAAGGACATGGCTTTTGAAATCATCTTTCTGGCGATAGCCTCGGCAATGTTTGCCTCGACCATGGTCGTATACTTCTTTTTCGACGCTTTTGGATACTTCCTCCACCAAATCCAACTTCCTAACTACATTCCACAAATTTATAAATTTGAGTACCTCTTTTTCGTTTTATGCTGTTTCGTCACATCGTACACCGTCAGTATAGTAACAACAGGATTTATATACTTGATGAGCAAGAACATATTCAAGGCCATCGGAGACATCTTAGGGGAATATAGCCTGAAGCTCAAGAAAAGAACAGAGTCCAATGTACCCTGGACCACCAAGGCCATGTCAGACGACATTGGAATGTTCAAGAACATCACCCTTGTGGTCAACGAAATCGAAGATACCTTTGGATTATTTGTGCTGATTCTTTACGCTACCATAATGGCAGCGTTCTTCAACACAGTCAGCGTCATGTTACAGAACACCGTAAATACCTACGCGACTATATCCTACATTGTTTGGACTTCCTGCGTGGCAACAGTAACTGTGGTCCAGATGTCCCGCTACGGCTCATACGTCACAAGCCAGGTCCAGGGACTGAAGCGACAAATGATAGTGTGCTCGGACGAGTTGATTCGATCTTCTCAACCCAAATCAACAATGGATGTGTTCCATTATTTATTCGAAATTGTTATGAAGTCTCAGATACAAGTTACCGGCTACAGTATGTTCGTTATTAGTTATAGTCTTATACTTCCTATCATTTCGACTCTAATAACATATAGTGTGCTTTTACTTCAATTAGATAGCAGACATACATAATTCTGACACATCCGAACAATAAAGAAACGTGTTTAAGGCCACTTAAGGAAACATAACAAATTTATTCAATAATTGGTTCAAAATCAATTTGTAACAAGTTTCGAGGTATCTGAAGATATTTCTAACAAACAAACACTTTATTAACACAAAACAAACATTACAGAAAAAAATTTTGCTCGTCACAAGGGGGTTAAAGAAACCCCGTATATGCGACTAAATAAACATAATTATAATCGATAAGACAATAATAAGACACATATAAGTTTAAATAAAAAAAATTAAAAAACCCACAAAAAATAATAAATTTAAATACATAAATATACACAAAAAGACAAATGTGGCAATGCTATATAAGCAAAACAAAATGCCAAAATTCTGGTCAGCGGGAATTATATATGAAAACAAACAGTTTCGCTTCTATAAATTAAAAAAATACATCAATATCGTCTATTAACAAAAAAAAATTTTAATGAAGAATTTCTAAACCTGCATAAAGAAGGGATATTTTGAAGTTCAGTAGGTAGTTTATTGAATGCTTTTGGGGCTAAATATGAAAAATGTTTTCGAAAAATTTCTTTATGTGGAAATGGGATATGATAAATTTCATTTAAACGTCCAGCTGATATATGTACTTTTAAATTACAAAAAGAATTATTACGATGTAAATAAAAAATCATTCGAAAAATAACATAATGTCGAATCGGTAGTAAATTTAAAAATGGGGATGTTCGAATAAAGATGTCCTTTCAGAATTTTAAAACATTTGTTTTGAATTGAAATCAACAATTCAAAGAATTTCAATCAATTTCTTTGTTGATTATTTAAATAATAGTAACATATGGCGTTATTTGTTAGTTTGATAGTAACAATGCACAAAGAATCTCAGAAGACTACATAACGCAAGTAAAACTATTTCAGCATGGAATAAAAGACAATCATTTTGCCATTAGCTGTTGGATCTTTAAAAAACTATTTATATGGATATCTCATTTCCTATATACATAATTCTCACTTTGTAAATAAGTAAAATCTGCTTTTCACGCCAGAAAGTTTTTGTCTACAGTATATTATCAGTTATAAAGTCATCATGGATACTGGAACTCTCCACCTATGAAATCTTGAAATATTAGTTTTTCCTCGGCAGAAAAAGAAGACGAGACTGAGACACTGCCAGATGCTAAATAAAAAATGGGAACCTTATGGGCGAGTGAAATGTGAAATGGACATAAAAAAAATCTTGTGAATGGTTGGATTCTCGCATCATTACGTAATTCTGCTTGATTTAATAAACAAAACTCTTTAAAAGATCATTGTTAAGTTTGTAAAGACTCCCCAAGACAGTTGGATAGATATCGATCAGATCCCGATCGATTACTGTTGACACGATTATCATTTAGAAAGACAGTTTTATCACCTACGAATTTGAAAAATTAGATGAAATAGAGAATCTGAAAAGAAGTCGAACTTGGTAACCCTACAATCCAACGATCAAACCATTACAGCACCTTTTCACCTAACAAGCAGTTGCCAACATCTTCATTAACCTACACCTACGTTTACAAGGATTTTACCCACTTTTTAAAAGTATTTCACTAAATAAAGAAACTTTTAATTATTTATAGCCTTCATGTGCGGAAGTAACTGCATCTTTTGAAGGTATTTACTATTTACCGTTGTTGATATTAAATTGTCTGGGAAAATTCTACTTTACAATACAATGCGAGGATACAAATATTTCTGTTTAAGGTACACACCTAGTGACCGCCTAAAAAAGGTGTTTTTTAAGAATAAAATTATTAAATCAACAGTTTTCAATTTTTGCCGAGATATTTTTTTCATAACTAGTGAATGCTACATTCACATTTGCATAGCTAATGAAAAAAATTAGTTCCAATGAAATGTTCGCTCTTTTTTTAAGCAAAGAATTAATAGTTCATTATTTCTGAAAAGTTAAAAACAGAAATATTTGCTAAAAAAGAAATACAAATTTCAAACTCCTAAATAAGTTTGCCTAAAAAAGAGGTATTCCTCAATTACAACACAATTTGAAATAAAAGTTTAAATTTCTTTAAACAGAACTGTCAAAGAAGAATGATGCGAGTTTCAGAAATGTAACTGGCGTTTTTTTTTGCAGCATTGTCATTTTTTATATTTAGGTTAGGTTAGAAATATTCAGTAGAATTTTTTATCGTATATATCCTTAAATTTCTCCTATTAATTATGATTTTGTCCAATTTTCTTTAACAGTTAGAATCCTTTTCTTCTCCATTACTTATCATGTTTATTATTATTTATTAATATTTAAGATAATTTTGTAAAATGTATTATGTTTTAGTTTATTTAATTCATAATATTGTATTGATTTACATTTGTTGAAATTGCAGACATCTAATGTCATTTTTTTATATGCAGGCGATGATTCTGACAACAAATCTTCAGGTCTTTCCGCATGCGCTTCCTCCATCCTTTCTCTCATGGTCCTGATGTTCCTTCTCACATAAGCGGGAATGATGTAAGTAAGCTTTTCAGCTTGTAATGAAATAAAATGTGGTATCATTTAAGCTACCTTTATTGAAAAACCACATGATTTTGAAAATGTTTTAAAACGCAAGCTAATTATTACACATCCACGTTGATTTTCTGGTCAATATTAAAATAGTTTAAAAGCTATCAAAGCGGAATATTGTCTCTTCTGATGTAAGTACTTTTATTTTTATTTTTTTGGGGAAAAAAATATTTTTTCTTTTTTATCTTCAAAACTACAAAAAGAAAATGATAATTTTAATTATTTAATCAAGAATGGACGAAACCGTTGAAAGTGTTCCTTAAACGGGTGAAAGTTTTCATTATACCGTTGAAAATGTTAAATAAAGTTCGTTAAATAAGTATTTATATTTCATTAGCGTCACTTTTATTTTCAGTTTCTTGTCAGAAGAGAAAAAGCAACTGCGAAGTATTTTCTACTCAATCATGTGAATATTTTTGTGAGGGAAGCGGATAAAACGAAGATCTGACAATGGACAAACTGCTTTCAAATCAGGTGCCTTAAAATGCAGTGCATTTTAGAGAGGCTCGCATCCTAAAGTTTGGGATAACAAGACTAGTGTATACATACAATTTCTTTGTAACACAAAGATTAGCATTTGAATGTAAAATTTTAGCATAAATAAAAATTTCACAAGGCAATTTTTAAAAAAATTAACTATAATCCATGAGTTATATCAAAAAGCAATTTAATTTAATTTTTATAATGATAAAAAATCTATCAAGCAAAAAAGCAACTTATATTTGATTGTATAATTAATTTTGACCTGTAATTTTGGGATTCTTTCTCACTCCAATGAAAATAACGGGGTAAGGTTGTTGGCTTTTTCTAGAACTCTTTTTTTTTTTTAAATTTCAAACTAAAAACAAATTAAAATCTAAAAATGAAAATATATGTTGTTCATACACACATTTTTATCTAATTTTCATTGATAAAAAAGTAAGCTTTTTATGACCTTTTTGTAAAATGCAGGAAATTTGAGATGACTAACACGTTTGTATATGTTAGAGGAAGAAATGCAAAGGGCTTTGTATGATTTCTTGTTATCCCATACGAGGCTGTCTCTTGTGGTCATCCTGAAGTTAACGCACTTTCACGATAATGATACATTGAAATGTTCTTTGATGATCGTAACGAAATATCAAAAGAATATGTTAAGATTTAAGCAGTAAGTAAAGATGAAAATTTATGAAATTAAAAACTAAAGTTATTTAGCAAAGTGTTACAACTTTAAATTTGTGTTTGTTTTTGTACTTTATTTATAAAGTCATTTTGTTTGCTAAATTTATCTTTTTATTTGTGATACAAAATCAAGCAGTTAGGATAAATAATTTTAAAATGCAAATGCACTGCAAACCAAAAATGTGTGCATATGTTTTTTTTTATTTCACTCTTCATGAATTGTAAAGATTATGGTTTTTAACGTTCTCTAGAAGCACACGGCATGATGCATTGTAAAAAAAAATCAGTTAAAAAAACAGAATATGTATGTTAATTTCCTGCAAAAAGTTTACATTTTCTTAAACTACGACAGTTTCCTGTAAAATTTTAACTCAGTCAAAATACATCTTTTCTCTGTAAACAGATAAAATCTGCAACTACTTATAAAGATTGCACCTGTTGACAACAGATTATTTCTGTTTGATTACGAAAAGAAATGTGATCGTTGTACGTTGATTTGATGTATACGTTGTATCGTACTACGGTGGCCGTAGTGTTTTAGTGTGGTCAGTGTGCCCCTCTCCTAACCCGTCGAATCATAGCTTAACATTTTCTTTTTTAAGGTACCAAGCAATAAATAAATTTTCCGTTAGACACGAATATTTTCTGTATTGCTTGGCTAGGGGAAAATTCTGTCAACATATTTCGTCCCTAGCATTGAATATTTTATGGCAACTTTGCTGCCAGAAATTTTCTACTATATAAAAGGGTTTTTATTACAGTGCACGATCCATTTTTAATATCGCATAGTCGGAAAGGCATCGGGAACATAATATACAGAATGTCCATAGTTAAACTGGCGGTATTCAAGAATTTCTGTACTCAAAACTAATGGTCCAAATTATTAATTTGGTAAAGAGGAAATTGACGGCATGGGGTGGGAGAATCTCTTAAAATGAAAAATCAGTTACCAAATTTTCCAATGGTCATCTCTGCTGTTAGTTCGGGCTGTGATATATACAAACACAAATTAAAAAATTTCAAAAACCCGAATTTTTGATACCAAAAATAAAATTTTCCATTTTATTTTCTATTCTTGAACTTAAAAATAATTAATTTTGCTGAAAATAAAAATATACAATGTTTATAAATAACTTTTAAGATATTTTAAATTTGGAAGTGACTCTAATTTTGAAATAAAATTTTTACAATATCTTCTCTCCCACGCCGTTAATATCCGCTCTATCAAAGTAACAGTAATTTGGCCTAGTAGTTTATTTTACACAAATCCCTGAGTACTTATTTTTAGTTATGGGCATCATGTATAATATTGTGTGCCGCTAGGGATTGTTAAATTTATTAAACTAAACGTTATAAAATTGTAAAATAACCTTGTAAAAATTATTTAAATGTAGTTCTTTGTTATGTAATTAGGCTTTACTACTAATGCCATGTGTAAATATGAAAAATAAAATTTTAATAAAAGTTATTAATAACTGTTAAGTTTAAAAGATTTAATTCTTTTTAAATTTTAGATTATCACGTTGAATTTTTGTATTTATAGTTGAGATTTCATATTTATAATTTTACTTTACGAGAGATGCAAGTGAATGTAAATAAAGTTGATATTTCAATTGGGAATTGTTTTTTTATTAGTAGTAGTTTGCAATACACTTTTCCTATAATTCATGCACATTGCTACAATGATCTTAAAATTGTTACTTTAAAGTTAAATGAAACATAAATCATTAAAAACAATATTGTACAGTTTTGTTACGATTTAATAGCGTCTATATGAAACAAGTAGGGGGGTTTGTTACAGAATCTGTCATTTAAACCGCTCCTACACAATATTTGTGCTTAAAAAAAACGCACTATTTATACACCTCAGAAAGAAATTCGCCAAACAGGGCCTTTAGCTAATAATTTATTTCTAATTCAATTATTTAGACGCCAAAATTAACTGTTTTCATTTATCTTCTTTTGCAAATTAAAAATTACTCATTATCATTTGCTAAATTTGTTTGAAATTCGAAGAATAATGATGCAATTTATTTTTTAATAAATATCTTTTAGTCGCCACAATTTCCCATGTTCATTAATTTTCTTTCGAAAAAGAGAAGAATATATAATTAGTGCAATTGATGCTTTAAATATAAAAGCGAACTTTTGCATATGTTTTATTCCAAGTTAGAATTCGCTATGCATCTTTCCTCATACATATATAATGAACCATTAAAAGAACTCTATTGATCGGTGATCCGATTAGTTGATAGAGATAGTCCGATTATTCCCATGTCACATTGATTTACCAATCGAGGCCAGAGAAAGAATTTATGTTCATTCCTGTTGCCACTTAAAACTAGAAACATGCTCATTCATGAAGGAATGATGTAAAAGAGCTAGCAATAATTGCCCTATTTAGTCGCGTTCTCATATTTTTAAATATTTCTTATTTAAATATTAATTACATCAAGTTAAAGACAATTGAAGAGCTTAGTGGAAGAACGTGCTAAGTGACATTTTTGGAAAAATTGAGATTTGTGTGTCAATGAACATATTACTAACTCCTATAACGATAACAAGTTTCACCTTTTTTCTAAGCTTTAAGTTTAATATATTTTTTACGATTTGCAAGTATCGTTTTCAACAGATCTGAGTGCAAACTTAAAACTTAAAAGCTAATTTTCTCGTGTTCACCTTTTTGTCACTTAGCACGTTCTTCCACTAAGCTCTTCAATTAGTTTGAACTTGTTCCAAACCCCGTATTTTTTTTTCGTTTAAATTTTTAAAAAATACATGTCGTGCTTTTCGTTTGTTAATAGAAACGCCAGTTTGTATTCCAAAAAGAGTTTATAAATAGTATTTTATTTTAAATATTGTAAACTATTTTACTTAAGGGCAAAGTGTACCCTACAATTTTAAAATGCACATTTTCTTCCATTTTGTTAAGTAACTCTATGAAAACATTGATATAAAGTTTCAACTGCACGTTAATTTAAAAAAAAAGTTATCAGGACTATTTTTTGTTATTTCCCACACTTGGCTAAAAAGATATAATGGAATATGGTCCGTTGCGTGCAATTTTTTTACATAAAATGTTAAGACAAAAAAATTATATTTTTTGTTCATTTTTAAGCTAATACTTTAAAATACATTTTTAATTTTTATTCTATTTTAATAACAATGCATAGTTTTGTAAACAATTGTTTAAAAAAACCTATTAACAAACGAACGTTAAAGAAATCTGGTAATTATAGGAATGCAGTTTTGAAAAAAGTCTTGTTAAAATATTTTTTTAATAAATGTCGTGTAAAGGTTAACTTAATCTAAAAAACACATTGATTTGTTATCTATTCTACAGTCGAAAATGTCCAAAGTAGTTTTGTCGGCACTGTGTCCCTTGAACAAAACTTCTATTGAAGTGTTTTTCCAATAAATAATTTCCACACAATAATGTGTCATTTCACCGCTCCAAACCTCAAATCTACTAAAATTCATCTCAGTAAATGTTAATTGCTATTTATTTAATTTTTTTCAAAATTTCTTTCCAAATATACTTCTAACTATATATAATTGTTTGAAAAACATGCTTATGTAAAGAATATATGCGTAATAATTTTTTTTTCATGAGCGAAGAGGGCATATCTTCGAATTTTTAGCTTAAAAAGTCATATTTGCGTCTGATACGTCACTTTTTCGTCCCACCAGTGGCATCCTGAGTCGCGAATTCAGCTGCCGACGCAAAAATAAATCGGAGGATTACGGGTTGTCTTCCAGGAATCTCCTTCTCCTGAAAAGTGGCGAAGCTGTTCACATAAAACTGACATTTCCCATCTTTATTTTTCCCGGTTTTCCAGTGGGAAAAATATTCCGATCCCTTTAGTTTTCGGAAACTCATCGATCATTTCGATGATGCTCATGGCGATTTTTTTTTAGTTCTATTCGTCACTTTTTTTTTTGGATTTGAATATTTTGAAGAGTGAGATTGGGTCGCATGCGTTGCAGATTTGCTTTAGAAAAGATTCCATTTTGTTAGTGGTCATATTTATGCAGGACAGTTTTTTTTTAAACGTACTTTGTGTTTATGTCTATTTTAAAACCTTGCTTCACAAACTTCTCATAGAGTTTTGACATAATTGACTCTTTTTTTTGGCAAGAAGCAAACGAAACGAATGAAAAAAAAATTACTTTAAATCTAAACTTTGGACTGCAATTATAAATTTGATTGGAAGCAAATATTTCCTATTAAAAATATGTTTCATTTAATACGGTATTATTCGACTTTTGAAACTTGATTGAGGCATTTTATGTTAAAAAAATGAAAGATGGTGAGAGACACAAAAGCTATTGTATTTTCTATTACTAATTTTACGTTTCATTTTCAACGGTTAATTGAAAACTATAAACTATTTCATAAGATTTGACAATTTAGATTAAATCTAGACTAAATTCTAGTTGCTTCTTCTTCACTACAGCATACTGTAGGCCAAGGCCATCCCTCCAAGTTTTCGACATCGAACTTTGTCTTACGCAATAGCTCTCTATTGTATAACTATCAACGCCTTTTAAGTCTCTTAAGTAAAAGTTTATGGATTAGAAAAATTAACAAAAAATTGCTACACGCTGGAGGGAACTAACAAAAATATGAATTGTTCTGCACAGGATAGTCATAAGAGCTGGAATGAAAATGGCGACGACTGTTCTTAAGCGCCGTGATTCTTATAAAAAACGAGAGTAAACATGTCCAAATTTGCCAAATTACAGGCGATTTGAGTTACAGCAAAATAAGAGTTAATGGTTAATTATAGTGATCGAATTTTTTGCTGTGATTTCCTTCTTTTAATTTCACGAGGCTCAGTGGCTTAATGGTATTGCTTCGCATTGGCATGCCAGAGTTTCAAGAATCGAGTCCCGGATTGGGCGAGGTTGACTCTTCCTTTCATCCCTTAAGTGGGTCGATGAGATGAGGACCAAGTGTGCTCGGGAACTAAACACTTGGGGGTTCCGCGTGAGGTTGATCCCCTCAGAGCCCTTGGTCGCGTAAGCTGATATCGACAAGGTAGGCCTTCCCCCACTAACGGGCTGTTGCACAGAGGAGTTTAATTTAGTTTAATTCCAAGCTTACGTGTCTGAACAAAAGCTATTTCCGTAGTGTACAGTTAAACGTCTAAAGTAGTTAGTATTTTCTAGGAATAAATGTAGAATGGCACGTACATCTGACTTCACTTCTACAATTTAGACTTGAATAGAACTTGCAAATTAATTGTCATCCCTGAAACCGAATAGCATATATATTTGTAACTAATTTCCCTTTTTTGGCATGCAATCTCTTAAAAAGCATAATATATTATCGATTATAATTATCTAGTTGAATTTTGTGTAAATTCATTAAGCAATTCTATCAATTTTCCCAACATTGTATAAAATTCAAGTCATTATTTCTCTATCTCATTGTGATTCTTGCATGACTATATTATATTTTTTTCATTATACAATAAAACGCAATTTAATTATTTATTCATATGCTATAATTTTTTTTTAATTAATAAAGAAAGACAGGCTTCAAAATTTCAAAAAACTGAAAACCACTTACACTCTTAAAACAAACGAGCGGTTTTAACTCAGTCTGACTCAATTTCCACTCCTTTCCGTGCCGAAAATGCACTTCCCCTATGGGAGTGGATTTCACTCTTTTTGCGGAGTGGGTAAAAGAAATTAAAGAAAACAATCTACGTCCTACACTCTTAAAACGAGCGGTTTTAACTCAGTCTGAGTTAATTTCCACTCCTTTCCGGTGCCGAAAATGCACTTCCCCTATAGGAGTGGATTTCACTCTTTTCTTTTAAGAGTGTAGTGAAGTTGCGTCTCTATTTTTTATTTATGGAACTGGTATTATGTATTTTTACCTAATATTCTGCTAACTTCCTTTTAGATTTAAAAAAAATGATTGTATGTCACTCAATTTATACTTAAAAGGATTTTTAGATTTTATATTTATAAAATCGGCGAATGGTTTCACTTTGGATCAAGTCTTTTAAGATGATAACTTCTCGTTAAGTACCCCCTTTAAAATGGTGCTTGCTTTTTGTCAATGAGTGGCAAATCTGCCTAGACCTATGATTAAAAAAATATTCAATGACCGGTTTTATGCGGCCCTAAAGTGATTATTGGGTTATCATTTTTAATACCAATACGAAAATGACCTATCATTATTCATATAAACCATCGGTTTGTATAAAAAGTGAACGCATACTATTAATAATAGTCGAATCAATAACGTAAACCGTAACATATATGCCTCTTGTATAAATATTAACTGCTAAAAGTTGCAACATCCTGCACAGAAAAAATAACTACAAATGGACACTGTTTTCAATCATTTTTATGAACATTTATATAAAAATCTGTCACACTTTTGATGGATGATAAATATTGAATTGTATGTGGACCAGGCACAGTTTATATTTTTCATATTCGACGCCTACAATTGCACTAAAAATAGTGGAGTTAAAAAGTATTACTACATATTAAATGAAATAAAAATTACTAAATATTAAATGAAATAAAAATTACTAAATGATAAATATTAAAAACTAAAATGGTTTTATAGTAAAGGATCTGAATGAAACTTTTCAGTTTTGATTGTCGGTAACAGATTTTATTTATAAAATAACTATACTAAATTTAATTAGATTCCAAGTCTCTTATAAATTATTACCCATTATTACACTTTTTTTACTGTAATTAATCTCTTATATAGCTATATATAGAACATATGCATCCAAAACTATAATAGATTTTATTAATATAGAATTTTATTTTAAAAAAAACATCATTTAAATAGTTCGATCTCCATTGATACAAGTTTTTGACTAAACTGTAATATCCTACAAATTCTTGGACATTTGCTTATTCATGCTTTATAGTTGTTTCAACATAATATAAAAGAAAGCCATCTATTCATTTTTCCACAATTAATTACTCAATAGTTCAAACTTGAATTTTCATTATTCTTTTCCTAATTGGCAGAAATCAAACTTTTTTTACATAATTTATCTAGTTTTCAAATCTAAGAGTGTTTACTAATTGCGCAATCGAGAATTGTCTCTAATTTTTTATGAACTTTCACAGACGAAAAACCGAACATGTCGTTTAAGACCATCTCGTGTTTTTGATATAAACGACGAACCTAACATCAGTTAAAACAAGGTCTTCCCCCATCCCCTTCACTTAAAAATATTTTCAAAGTCCATTTATTCAAAAAAACAAGAAGATCTTAAAGCACTAAAATAGCCTACTTTCCTGTTACTTAAATACTTACTAAAATTCTAATCGCGAAACAACTATGTTCCTAACAGTAAATATCATCAACAACCATTTCTACACTAGATTTATACACATTAGAAAAAAAACAGCACTAAACAGAGCATCCAGCTATAATTTAAACTTATAAAAGCCAAAATCAACTATTTTCCTTAATATTCTTTCGCAAATTAACATTATTTATCGTCTGCTCGATTTATTTGTAGTTCCAAGAATAATTAAATATTTATTAATAACAAAAGTAATGAAACTACTCCAAACTGCATTAAAAAAATAAGAAATGTAAATTAAAACTAAGCATAATTGTATACAAAAAATATAGTTTGCCGCTTTCTTGGTAAACAATTAATGAACAATCAAAGAATTACAATGTGCTACATTTTATGACGTCATTTCAAACTGATTCACGAAAAATTATTTTTGCTTCAAATATTTTAAAATAAAGTTTCTCACGTCATTGTTACTTTGGCAACAGAGATTTAAATGACTCAAAATTGAATTTCAATGCTAATTCAATGGGAAATTCGCCGACTGATAGTAGATTTATGTCCGTCCGGACGTACAGAGAGGCGGAGAAAAAGTATGAATGTTGGGTCGCTGAGGTCATAGCTTTCTAACAAAAAAAGAATTTTTAAGATCAGATGTATAGAACCGATTTTGGAAGGGGGGTAAGGACAGACAGACAGACGGACATCGACCGCATGTCAATACCTACTTTTTCATTTTTTTAGTTCTTTCGAATTAAAAAAAGAAAAGTAGGCTAAAAATGTGTTTAGATAAAGAATATATATGTCAGATTTTGTGCTGGGGGGCCTCTGGGGATAAGAAGGGTTTGCAAAAAATACTACGATTTAATAAAATTTTTAGACATAGGGATCTAATTTTGTCAAAAATATAGTCTAATTTGAACCATACTTTCTAAAGTAGTAGTTATGAACTTAATAGAGCTTATAAAATCCTGGTATTTCGTGTCATATATTATTTTGGTTTTGAGTTGATAGATGGCAGCACCAACCTGTACTACTCATAGTCCCTTTTAATAGTAAAATAAAGTTACATCTTTGATTATTTTTAATGAATGATAATAATAAAATTTATCAACTTTAAAAAAATTACCAACGAAAGCCAAGAACTTTCGTATCCAATGAAAAAGAGAGAATTTGTGTATCTAAAAATATTGTGAAGACAAAATATTAAAAATGATATATGTATAAATAAATGGAAAAATATAGAATAAAAATTTTGTCCATATTTCTTTAAATATGCTACAAATATCTTTTAATAAAATAACAGATGAACGAGTAGCTTTTGAGAAGATTCAGGTAATGAAAGGGGTACAGGTACAAGTCTATGAAATCATTTTTTTTTTTAAAAATGCTGTATTTGAAAATGTCAGTATAAGCTACCTTTACACACCACCGTACAATTATTCAAAAAAATTTCGTTAAAATAATAAGTATGCCTTTAGATATAAAATAGAATAAATATTATAAGATCTAAAAGCTATAGATTGCCCTTTTCTCAATGATTTCCAGACTTAAGTGTTTCTGAAAATACTTTATTTCAAAAAACATATCGTTTCAAGAGGATCTGTTTTAGGTCGTTATACTTTACTTCACATTCCTTTTGTATTATTTTTATTTATTTCTGAATCGTGCTTGTTTAGTTCATTTTAGAAACACGGATGTTTAAGTTTTACTTGGAAAACATCGATTAAAACAGCTATTTCGAAAAACTTATAATTAATTTCTTTCTGGGATATTCATCAAAGTATCAGTAATGTAATATTTAAAAAAATATCGAAACGTTTTATATTTTATTATGTAAACATCCCTTGATATTAAACAAAAAATAATATAATAATGTAGAAATTAATTGAAAATGAAGGTTATTAAAATGAGAGATAAAGAGATATGAGAGTAAATACTGCATCCAAAAAATAATAATCTTATTTGCATTATGCTGTATACAAAATTTGGAATAATTTTTCTATTGGCAATTTGAACTGTAATGACGACCAAAAGAAGAAATGTAGTCAATTAATTTCTAGTCCATTTTAGAAATACTTGTGCCTAACATTAAAAGTTTAATTTAAATTATAGGAATAATGCTACATTTATACCTAAAATGAAATGTTAAGAATAATTGTACCTAAAATTAAATTCAAAGGAAATTTTAGGAATTATTGCATCAAAAATAATAATATACCTAAAATGATAGTTCTATAATTTCTATAGCACTAAATGAACGGCTTGTCTTTTCGCTGAAAACTTCATTAAGTCAACAAATCTAGAAACATTTCATTCTTACCTATATAACTACACGATAAATTGTGATATATTCTAGTTTCAACACAAAAATTTATTGCATATTTATAATAAGAAGTCCGTAAGTGAATAGCGACCCAAACACGGACAGAATGAGTCTGTGCTTCAGCTCCACAATTCCGCAAGCAGTCATTTTCGGAAAAGAAGTCCCCAGCATACTCTCGACCACGGCCACACTCTCCCACTCGATCTGGCTGCTCGACACCAGACAATGGCGGACAGTCTGCAGCGACGTTTGTATGTCCCGGACTCTCAATCGGATTCTTGCTGCGGACAACGTGAGTATCAGAACCGTGGAGGGAACAATCACCAATGCTGGAGCCGACAGCCAGAGTGTCGAGGCCGGGAATATGTGGTAGGTGAAGGCCGCCAGCCCTACGAACATGTTGAGCACTTGCGAGCAGAACAGCATGAGGGCGACCGAGGACAGGCTCCTCTCCACAGAATGCGTCAGTTTGAACAGACTTCTGTGTTTCTGAGACAGTCGGATCAGACCGACGCGACCGCCGGACAGATGGACGGGAATGTCCATGCAGAAGCCGGAGAGCAGCTGGCTGCATCGGAAGTAGACCGACCCGCATAAGACGGTGGCCAGGACCGGCATGAAGTTGATCACCAGCAAGCAGAGATACGCTATTAGGATTCGAAGGAAAATCACCAGGCACTTATCTTTGGTGGTTATCAAGAGTTTGGAATAGTCTTTATCGGTGTCCTCATCGAGAGTAAAAATGTATCCGTGGATGCACACGACGTAAAAGAGGTGCGTTATGACGAAATATGTGTTCAGGACCCAAGTCAGGGAAGAAAACTTTCTGGTTCCCAGTTGTTCTAGCTTGTGCAACTGGAGCATCAAAGTCTTGAGTTTCTTTTTCTTCTCGTTGACGCTGAACCACAGGGCCATCGAAATCAAGCCGACACTCACAATCGCCATTTGCGGGATGACCGGAACTTCGCCCGCCAGAGTGAACTTAACACAGCCGTACATCAAAAGAGCTTGCATTGCTGTCAGCACGAAGACGAATACTATCTTCGATATCTCGCAGACCCTATATCCATTCCTGAACAGAGGCAGGCCCACGATGTCCAGCCACAGCCACAGCAGCCCATAGCCACCGCGAACGGCTTGGACAGCTTGGGAGCGAAGTAGTTTCTTCGCGATGCCATTCGCATTCGCAGGGAGCATCTTTTCAACCGCCATGTCTGTGAACTGTCTATCTCATTTTGGATCTTATTTAACATTGTGAATTATGACTTCTGATCAATATAGACTGAGTCTTGGCGAGGCAAAACGAAAGCAAAAGCAGCTACAGGAAACAACCCAAGTCACATGAGTTTGGCGCACTTTCTTTCAAGACCAGATACGGAAAATAATCGATATTTTTAATCCATTTAATTAAACTTCTGTATTTTTGATTCAGCTATAAGAATACAATGAAAAAAATCCATTGTACTAGCACATTATTTACAAAAACTTTTAAAAATATACTTTTATTCATAATTAAATATTAATGGATACTCCAAAGCCAGCGATTAGTTGCCAGAAATAGGAGATTGTTATGCAAATCAGCGACTCATGTTGAGGACCACCTAACTGCAATTTATAGATTCTCGGTCTGTTCATTGGATGTCGTTGTCGAATGTCTTCCGCATCTTTGAAGGTCTGCACAAGGATATCCTAAGTAAATCATCGGCGCTGTATTCGTTCTATATTTACCTACAGAGAGGAAAAGGAAGTCATTTTGCGCCATCGAACGTGTCTAAAAGGCCCGTTTTACGCACAAAAGTTCCGGCAATTTCTTCCATATTTGTGTGCCTCAGATCGCAGGCACGTTTTTCAGTCAATTTGACCTTTAACATGCGTAATAATACGCGTAATAATATTGAAATAATATTGTATTTAAGATCATATCAATTGTTTTTGACCTCAAATAATTGCAATGTTAACGCTTCCTGTTAGCGCAATGTGCGTCAACAAATTTGCGATACATGTCTAAAATTTGTAACGTAAAAGCACTCATTGCGTACATAACCACTACTTGAGCACATTTATTTATAAAGTGTAAGTACTGTATATTTCTTCAGTTGCTCTCCAATTGACTTGGGCGTAGTGAGCTAGTGTCACGTCTCGGTCTCGGATCGGAAGGTCCTGCGATCGAGTCCGGTACCACTGAAGACCTACGAGTATATGCGGAGTACGTGCTCGTTAAATATGTGGGTCCGAAGTCCTCTAAGTTCCCATACCAATCAATACCTCTGGAGGTGACAAGCCAATTCTGGGATCCTCTAGTTGGCCTCTGTCTCTAAAATTAGATGGATCCACTTATGTGTGTGTGTTGTCTGTTGTGTCTGTCTTACTTGACGAAGGTTTATAAGCGGGTCGCTGACCAAGCACACAAACCTGAATATATATGTCTACCAACCAATTGACTTTATATTATCACTGTTGGTTATGCAGCACTTTAAGTAGTAAAAATTTTATGGAACACCTGCTGGAACCTTTGCTTGTGAAAAAAAACCGCTTTAATTATATCTATGCAAAAAAAAAGTAGAACATGCCTTATGGTTTGCGTTTGGTTGAATAGCGTCGGACTACACAAAAGCATAACTACCACAGGAGGGCATTTAATGCCACAATCAAAAGTCCTGTCCGACGTCATAATAAGGTTTTCGAGAAAATCGCGGATGCGCAAAGATTAGCTGCCGTGGAACTTTTTTGTTTGAAATTACTTTATACGGTATGTAATTACCTTCAAATTCGTTGATTTTTTTAGTGCTAATTGAAAGACGTGTAGTGTTAGATACACCTAATTTTCCATCGATGAAACACGATTTAGAGGAGGGTTAATCCTTACCCTGTGTGCTATACAGTTTGTTGCCGCTTAACATGTCATACGAATATCATTACTTAAGAGGAACTGTCAGTCCCATAGCATTATGTTTGAAATCACAACTATTGCACAATAATTTCTTTACCATCTTATCCCATTTTCATCAGGTATGGGAATCATCATAACATCAATTTAAAACAACATTGAAAAGAAAATAACATCCGGTTATTTAATTATTAATTGATTAAGTTTTAAAATAGTGTCGCCATCTGCTGCATATGTTTGGCATTTTAAAACTTTAAAAATATTTAGTTAAATAAATAGATAACATTCTCGTTTCAAATTGGTTTCATTTCGATGTTTCCCATACCTGGGGGAAAAGGGCTAACATGACAAAGCAATACTTCTGAGGGAGTTGTGGTTCCAAAACAAAGGCATTAGCTCTATGGGACTGACAATCTCTCTCTTAACACTTAGTTTTTTGGTGCCTTGAGACATCATCTGCAAAGAAAAATCTAAGACGAAAACAGACACTGCGAAATATCCTCTTCATCGAACCATGCTGGCAATCTAACTGACTTGTACATTCTAGCAGGTAAGTAAATAGGTTGTAGGTAATTGTTGTAGGTTGTTGTTTTCCGATTACCTATTTCTAGCTTCCAGTATTCTAACAGGCAAGGTTATGTAAATTAAACTTCTTCAAAGAGTCAGACACGCTCATTCTACGCATAGCCTGAAAGCATCTATTTTAGCGCAACAAATATACTAATGTTTCTTTTAAAATTCGGGAGATGGCAGCACCAAAAATTATTAAGAAAAGCACCAAAATCATTAATTATTAAAAGAGGTGTATTTTTTGGGCTTAAAATAAAAAATATATCAGCGAACGAAAATGTGTGTTTACGCAATACTGAACAGAAAAGGATGTAAGTTTACCATGTTTATCACGTATAGCGTTATGCCCGCTCAGGTGTCGACCTAGTCACTTAACCAGGATTCTAAATCACGAGGCGTAATTTGGTTGTGTTATTGTTAACGCTCCATGAAGATAGAAATAGACAGCTGGAAAACATACAACCTAACCTATCCTAACGTATAGCGTTACATAAATGTTTCTCTTTTTTTCTACCTTTCATGCTTTAGAACTGGAAAAATAAAGTATCAAGTTTTCTTTTTTTTTTTTTAGCCAATAATAACAAGCCTACAATTGTATTTGAAATCTATGGTATGGAAGATACACTCATAGTAAATGTAACGCACCCATAGATGAAAAAGACTTGCAATAAGAAAACGAATCCACTTTCTGTTAGTTGGTACCGAATATTTCTGTTTTGGAGTTTGGTAGTCCATTTAAATCCAAAAACATCCAAGTTATCTCTAACGGTTGGGTTGCTAAGGCTTTAAAATTTAGCAATTTATTTTTATAACTACGCTATACATACTTCTAAACTATTTCAAATGCGAAATAAAACATTTTCGCAACTTCTGGAGACTTTTAAATAAATTTTCAATTAAGTAATTATAGTTGCTTCTCCGAACAAAACTTAAAATTTTGCTGGCGTATCTATTGAATTTGTGATTACTACAATAAATCCTATGAACTAAAAAGCATGTTCCTTAAATAGGAGTTCAATGTAGAATAAAAGATCAGATAACTTTTAATGCAATTATTTTCTTTTAAAGCTATTGTAAAAAAAAATACAATCTTTGGAAATCTTTAAAACTTCATTCTATTCATTTTTTATCAAAATAGCAAAAATAATAATTTGTTTTTATAAGTATAAACAATGGGGAACTTGTATGTATTTTTTTTATTCTTTTAAAATAATCTCCATGCGATTCTAAGAAAATCGGCATAAATTTTACCTCAATCCGACCATTAGTTTATTTTTAATTAATTTCCAATGTTTGCGATTTGCCCCGCCCCTTGAAAACGCTGCCTCTGGCCTTCCCTCCCCGCGTGACGTCAGTCGACCCAACTGGGAAAGCCAGAGATAGACGGCCGCTGTGTTTTGCGAATGTCACTCTAATGCTTTTCTTATCGCGTCGAATCCATTAAAGTTATGTAAATTCTGGAAAATATTAGTGCATACGAATGTTGCAAAGTAACTTGTTGTAATAGTACCACGAAAAAATTACACCAGAAAATTTATTTCAGCTCCCACAGAACGTTTATAAAGTTAAAAGTGGAAGCTTTTAAAAATGCTATATGTCCTTTCGTCACCTAGGGCGCGACTAGAAAAGAAATTTTAGGGTTGGGGCAGTCGTCGTAAATTTTATTTATATATTTTAATTAATATTACTTTAATTTAAATTATTTTTAATTAAAACTGTTTTTAATTGAAAAAAAATATTTTTCAATGTAAATAGAGTTATTCCAATGTTAATAGTTTTTTTTTGCTAATTTATTATTACTAATTATGGACATTAATTAGTTTTTGTTTTACATAACTAATGTTTGTATCATTTAATAAACAATTAATGTTTTATTTTTTAAATAAAAATTAAGTGCGATAAATAGGGAAAAAATCAATTAATTATAGAATGTTTTTATTGAGCATTTAACTTATTAGCTAATTTAAATTACTTAATTTGTAGTGCAGAAACTAAACGAATTAAATCAATAATGAAATTAAACAAAATTTCATCACAAAAATTCCATTTAAAATTATATTTTAAATTTGAAAAACCAAAAAATTAATGGACATTTAAAAAGAAAATAGAGATAATTCCAGGTGTAACTGGCACTGTTAAAGGTCCACGGAGGCTAGAAATGATTATGTACATATACTGTATTAAAAAAAAAGTTTTAGAGATAGTGGGAGTTGGATAAGTTATCTGGCCATTTTTAATTTGATTAAATTTACAAAAGAAGGTTAATGAAGTTCGGCAATTTTGAAAACTAAAGTATAAATTAGAAGTAAAAAAAAGAAGTAAATTGGAAAAAAAGAACGAATTTTTGTCTAAGTTTTATAACTCGCGCGTGTGTGACAGAGGTTCTGTTCTAGGTGATAGTTACTGTTACACACCTACATGTTGTAGTTTTCCTAGAGATGTTTAAAAAAATACGTGTTGATAGTTAGGTTCAACAATGTTCAAAAAGGAAGCAGGTATTTTTATTCTTAATTGTACCATATAACATGCTCATGTTTATAAACTAAATTGCTTCTTTGAATTCAAATACAAATTAAAACTAAATTTAAATTATGGAAATAACTGCATTAAGAATGGGAAATATTTTTCATAGTTACAGGGATTGGATGAACTTGTTACGAGAATAATGATTAAGAATGGGAAATATTTTTCATAGTTACAGGGATTGGATGAACTTGTTACGAGAATAATGTTCAAAACTTGAATTCTGCGTTCCACATAATTACATAAGAGACAATATATTTGCTCGAACATGTTTGTCGTAACACGCGCGCGTTACAAGTCGTTAAAAAAGCATTTTATTTATATCTAAGTAACTTATAAAATATGTGATTTAATTAAAAAAAATTGCAATGTGTGTACATTATTATGTCGAATCCCTGTAATAATATGAGAAATATTTCCCAATCTTAAATACCGGTATTTCAATCAATTAAATTTAATTTTAATATACATTTATATTATATAGTTAAATTATAAGTACAAATACATACAATTACATAATATAATTGCATAGAAATTTATTTTATAACATAAGTCTGTTACCATTAAGAATAAAAATAGCATTTTGCTTCAAATTCAAACGTTCTTGATTCTAACTATGTATCAACACACGCATTTCTTTTACGACTCAAGAAACATTAAAAAACTGCTTTTCTAAAGGGTTTTTCGTGGTGCTAATACAACAAGGTACTATGCAACATTCGTATACACTAATATTTTCCAGAATTTACATAACTGTAATGGATTCGACGCGATAAGAAAAGCATCAGGAAGAGTGACATTCGCATAACATAGCGGCCGCCTATCTCTGGCTTTCCCAGTTAGGTCGACTGACGTCACGCGGGGAGGGAAGGCCAGAGGCAGCGTTTTCAAGGGGCGGGGCAAATCGCAAACTTTGAAAATTAATTAAAAATAAACTAATGGTCGGATTGAGGTAAAATTTATGTCGATGTTCTTAGAATCGCATGAAGTTTCATTTACAAATGGTATTTCGCTATTTCCCGACACATGCAAGTTCCCCATTCCTGTATACACATTTTTTTAAACTTTATCTACATTTTTTTTTAATTCAAATATTTTATTATAACTCATAAATTGTTAATATTAAAATATTTTTTAAAAGTTACAATTATCATGTCCAGTATTTTAGGCCTCCGAAGGTTTTATGATACTTGATATTTTGATTCATGCTTCACTTCTTATTACAGCGTATAAAAATCACATAATATAAACACTTTACTGCCACAGGCACGTACAAGACCCAAATCCAACCATTTTCATACAAATTGAAATGAGGCGTACACACTAATCTTAAATAAAATGAAAACTACCAAAAAATATTTTAATAACCTCATATTACCCTGTACCCTTTCTCCCCCACTTTCCCCTTAGGGCCCCAATTACAATGTTCTCGCCGTAGAAGTGGAGAGGGTGGGGAGTGGGCCCTTCAAGCTTGAAGTTTAAATTATTAAGGCGAGTCTGAGTCACTCGCGGCCAAGGTATTTTATTGATTCACTTGCAAAAGAAAACTGCTTCCTGATTTGAGGTTTTCAAAACCACCTTGGAACCAGTAAGTTGTTTTAATTATTCGATTTTGATTCCATTTGTTTTGTGGCATTTACGGTAACTTGCTTTTTTTTAAATCTTTCTTCGGATGAATTTTATGCAAAGATATATTTTATGATATTTTGGTAAGTTTTATCTGTAGTAACATCACGCAAATATAAAGACATAAATGAATGGTTCAGTGTTCATTTTCCCCATTCAAATAAACATACAATTTATGTATTAGGTTTTTTCTGGTAACAAATAATAATTATAAAATAAAGTATGAGAAAAGAATTGAATCTATTAAGCATCAATCTACAACAATGACTATCATACAGTGCCCTATAATGTTTGAACTCAATAAATTCGATAAAAGCTATTCTGTGCTATCAAATTCTAAGAATCAAAGTTATTAATATGAAATACTACTATAATTAAAATAAGATAATATCTAAGCTCATTTGCCATCGAATGGTGAAGTTAAAAGAGTTATCGTCACTGAAGCTATACAAATACTTGTCAGAAAAAGGCTTTTTGGACATATCCAAACTTATGAATTGCGCTCCGAATGCTGTTGTGTACACCAGCGTCAAACTGCTCAGCAGAACGGTCGTTTTCAGCGTTAAAGAGAGTAAAGAATTACTAGATCTAGAGATCTAACATAGGAGAGAACAGACTCAACTCACTCTCAGTAATGTACATAGAGTCAGAAATAATGCAGTCAATTTACTATGATGACATCATTCGTTCTTTGGCACAGAAGAAAGTTCGCTGTGTGATTTTATAAATTGTATAGAATATTTATAGTAACATACTGTATTATTCTGATGTTTATTAAAGTCGATTAAAAATTATAGGTTCTGTACTAGTGTATTTAATTTGCTAAATTTCCAAAATAGCTGCGAGATGGTGAAGGCCCCAAATGTCAACTGTTTAAATCCGGCACTGTTTACAGTGTAGTTCCATTTCACTACTCAGTATAAAAGAGACCGATTTCTTATGCATTAAAAATTGTTGTTTTCTACTTAGATATGAATTAAATCATTGTGAAACATTTAACTATCATGGATACCATAAGTGCGCTCTTTTTAGGAATCGGTATTAAGTTATTTATTATGCTTATTGATAAATAAAATGCGACCAAAATTTATTGTTTCTTCTGTTATTTTCTATATAGATTGAAGCATTGAAATATTTTCTATCATACACTCCAACCAGTGCCTACTTTTTCTGGAATGTTAATAAAGTGCTTTCCTATGCTAAATGACGAATAAAATACGGCCGGTTTGAATACATTAATTAGAACTACTTTAGTGCGTTAAGAAACTCCATTTCCTTCTTCGTTGCTAAGGCGACCTCTACATTTGTAGCAGAGACAACAGATATTTTCTCCGTTGCCATTCGTGTCCATCTTTGCATGTCATTTTCTTCTGCCATTCGTGATCACACCGTGCAATTATTGCTCGCGCATTTGATTAATTCTCACTTAACATTTCAATCTAGTATCTATAATAATAAAAGAAAGAGTCTGTGTGTCTGTGTGTTTGTCTTCGGATCGTAAAAGATCTACTTATACTGCCCTCAGAAATTCGAAGTTTTAAAGATAGATTCCCTTTAATACAAACGTGTGCACCTGAGGCTTAGTTTTTTCATATTTGTTCCATTTTTAGAGAAAATTCGAATTTTCTGAAAAAAATACACCACTTTCGCTCACAACCGATCATTTTTTTCTTTTTCCTGATGCCATCAGCT
The DNA here is from genome assembly GCA_019343175.1 of Oedothorax gibbosus. Lineage (NCBI taxonomy): Eukaryota > Metazoa > Arthropoda > Arachnida > Araneae > Linyphiidae > Oedothorax > Oedothorax gibbosus. Next base: position 44,281,613 of record CM033280.1, read on the forward strand.
GAAAAAATTAAATAAAACTTTTAACGAAAACATTTAAAATTCAAAATGTTTATTTTATTCTTTTGCCATTACCTTCAGAAACTAAATTCATTATTTGAAAAATAATTGACATGTTTCAAGTGACGTAATTCCGCCAGTCTTCATTCCCGGATTTTATTGTGGGTTTATTTGATGATATTTCTATTGATTTTTCTATTGACTGCATGTATGCATATTTAAGCAATAAATGTATAGTTAAGCTATTACTGAACTATGATGGTTAATAAAGGCCATCGCACTAGAGCTATTAGTGTTTTATGTCTTTATTTTTTCGCCAAATACGTTGCCAAACTCGACAAATTATTAACTAAAATTCGCCAAATAGGCAATTTCTTTTATAAATAATTTATAAGCTGGTCGGTTGTTCGAAGGTCATTGTGTTAGAGCTGTATAATGGGTGTGTTTGTAGCTATATCTATTTTCTCGCCAAATTATTTCCCAAAACGCGCCAAATGAGCAAAAACGGTTTTATGTATTTATGAGGGAATTGTGATGACATTTATGAGTGCATTTTATAGCGTATTTTTCATTTTGGAATTTTAAGGCAATGAAACGGGATTTTAAAATTTATAACGAGCGGAAACAATAAGTTTATGATCCTATAACAGGGTATATGGTACACATATTTGGAATCTATTTGATTTTATTCCGTGCGAAGAACGGGTATAAGTTTGCTAGTTTACGATATAAAAAAGCAATTATTAACTTTCCGTTTTGAACGAAAGAATTAAAAGAAGAAAATAGAATCTTTTTTTGACCGAACTCCACATGATACGTCCGTTTGTCTGTGTTCATCCGTCCTGTATACTTGGACTCTTCTAAACTTTCTCTATTCTGTCCTATTTTAAAAATTATTTTTTTCATGTATCACATCCGCGACCCACCTTTTTATACTTTTTGTCCATATGTATGCCGTCTACTTGTCTGTCCGTTTATCTATCCGTTTTTAACTTTCGTTCAAACTTTACGATTATCAAAAAAAAAAAAAAATTGTTTGTTTAAAGGGTACATCATCATAGACCTATCTTATATATTTTACATTTGTCCTTCTATCCGTTATATAAAAATTTCTTGGATTATTAAAGTAACAAGAAAATAACTAACTCATTCAGAACGTTTTGTTATTATTATCTCTATAACTAAAATAAATTATGTAAATATACTACAAATTTTAATTTTACAATTTGCTTAGAATATTTTTTTTTTCATTTTCCCAGTTTAGCGATAAAGGAATTTAAAGAAAAAAGTACCAAATTGTTACCTCGGGATTTGCCCTCGTGCACTTCTTTATTTTTAGCATTGCAAAAAAAAAAACTATAGCACATTTTTTAAAATCAATTTCAATATTTTAAGTTTTCAATATTTATTTTAAGTTTTATCACCATTTAAGCACGACTGTCGATGTAGTTAGTTTTACTAATTTATGGTGAATTCCTTTATACCTGTACGTCGACGCTCGTCTCCAATAGCCCTCGTATAGCTCTAGTGCGACGATAAGTCAAACTAACCTAACCTGTACATGAGGGCTCATCTAAAAGAAAAACTTTTATTTTCAAACAGAATATATTGACTGCCAAGGAGCCAAATTAAAATTTTATTTTTGTATAAGTCTAGTATATATTAGACGCTCAACAACCACCTTCAGCGGAATCATAGTAGCTATTTTTCAACAATTAGTACCGTTCTGTTTCTGAGCACGCTCCAGCTGTTACTGCTTCTTCAAATGGGGCCGCGCAAGGGGTCCCCTACACTAACACCCCCTTGAAAATCTATCTTGATGGGGGGCGTAGGGAGGGGGCGTAAATCTACAGTTGGAAGAATTGGTATGCTAGTCAACAACTTCTGTGCACATGTTCAAATAATTATTTAATAATCTTCGACATTGTAAAAAAACACCTCCAATTGAGGTAGGCAGGCAGGTTTGTACAAAAAAATTCCGTTTTGTGTACTTGATCAGAGACCCGCTTATAAACCTGCGTCAAGTAAGACAGACACGTACAATTTTTACTGACACAGAGAGAGAGAAAGTACACCCAGGGCGAAGGCGGGAATCAAACCCGCACCCAGTACAGTTCGCCGACTTTTAGCGTAATGGGCTGCGATCAAACCCACTAGACCACCCGAGCCCCACCCCTTATTTACTATCAAAGTGTGATGGTAAATGTGCTGCCATATTATATCCGCTGAACTGTGAATTTACATATGATGTAAGATTTATTGCATGGTTCCTACGACAGTTAAGAACCTTGCCAGAAGAAATGTTTAGTAATTAGACGTCATTATTCATTAATAAAAGAAAATGCAATGCGCAAATGAAAACTTCGTGTACTTTTAAAAATAAAAGCCCGCTTTGGGCCTCTTTCTAAACAAATAACTCGAACCCTCAAAGAATCTCATGGTGACATATATTATGACATCATTCCAAATTGATTTATATCGCAACAAATGAATGTAATGATGTTTATTTGATGTAAAAAAAAAGTTTCTCTTGTGATTGCTCTGAGTGGAAATGATGGTTTGATTCCATTAAAAATTGACTTCTTATGCTTTTTAATTAAGTATTAAATTTTGCATTTATTTTAATAATTGAAATACATCGAATTCGAATTTTCTGCTATTTTCAATGACTTCTATTTTTTAAGCGCTGAATTTTTTTAGGTATCACACTTGTCTGTAGCATTTGTAGCATGGGCTATAAAAGTGGGTGACTGACCGACGGACGGACCTAGCTATTCTCTATAAAGGCTTCCACTTTTTATGCTATAAACGTAGTGTGGGGACTAAAACTTTTAGGAAATTACTTCCCCTGGGGAGCAGACGGTCCTCCATGAATAAGAAATTTTCCATTTTCTAACAACAAACTACCGTTCTATTGTAGTGGACTTTCTTCGGGAGCACGCGTGGCAGATGTTGCTTCTTACTTCAGGGGGTCCTTTCTCCCCCAAACAACTTTTCGATATATTCTTGGGGGGGGGGGGGGGTCAGGTCGCGTGTAGGTGGAGTCGTCATCAACCTGAGCGCGTGCTCCGAGGCAGATGCAACTTTTTGATTATTTTTGTAGAGCAGATATTTACCTGCTCTTGTTATTTTCGTCCAGAAGTAACGGATGTCGCCCTTAAAAGTTGCGTTGGGTGCATATTCAGGTGTCGGCTCCTCACTTGACTGTGGCTCTAAATTGTGACTCTCGTTGCCAAAATAACCTTCGTGTAGCTCTAGGGCGACGTAAATTTTACTCAATTCCACCATAAGTAAAAAAGTATTGATAGTTTAGCTATTCTGCGTTGAAAGATTTGTGGAGGATGGAAATGGCGAAGTTTTACAATAAGGTTAATTCTTGAATAACAATTCCTTTCAATTAGAACAAATATTATTATCGTGATGTGATGGGCTAATTTTACCCATTAGGTACAGAACCATGTTCAGAAATAACAATCTACACCTTTCAAACTTTATAAACATTTAAATTTTATTTGGGCTGTTAACTGTCGTCATAATAAAAAAGTGCTTGTTGTTTAAAAGTTGATTAAAATTGAACTTCTAGGTTTTTAAGCGTTACATATTATGTTAAATTACATAGGAATTGACATGCAATAAAACTGTAATTAACTGCATGTCTTTTGTTTGCAAATTATGTTGTCATATTTCTCTGATTTTTTTTTATTTGTATACTCATATATCCGCTAGCCTGCTTGTACATCAATGTATTTCTTATTTGTTTGTAAATTTCGTTGTTTGTTTGTAAATTTATTTCTTTGTTTGTAAATTTATTTCTTTGTTTGTAAATTTATTTCTTTGTTTGTAAATTTGTTTGTTTGTGTTATCTTATTATTTTACTTTATGTAATTGTATTTTAAATTATATTTTATATTATATTATCAATCATTTTACTTAATATTATTTTATATTATAATTAATTTTTGTTTTATTTTATATGTTTTTATTATTATTATAATATTTTACATATAGTTTATTTACTTTCATCTATCACTGTGCGTATATCTACATATTTCCATTAATTTATCGATCGACATAAAAAAAACCATTCATAATTCAACTACACCATGCGTTCCTTAATATAAATCACAGGTGCAGAAACTGCAAAGTTACCTTCCATACGCGTGGCCGCACCATCCTGCACGCGCCACCTTTCACAACCATTCGGGGAAACCGGGCGATCCGTCGCCAAATGAGGGCACCCCTCAACATCGACGACGGCAGCAGATGTTCTTCCTCGGTGGGGCGCACCTGGCCCTACCTGCACCCCCCTCCCCCCATCGCGGCAAGGTCGAGCCAACACCATCTGCCTCGCAATCTTGTCCAACCACAGGCCACAAGAAAGCGACAGCTGGTTCGAGAGAAAAGCGTGCCGGGTTCGATAACCAAAGCAGGTCGACCCCGGTTTCGGTTTTTGTTCGATGCTCACAAGTGCTGTTGAAAAAAAAATCGTTAAAATGGTCTCTTAATATCTCCAGTTAATGTCTGTTAAATATCCCCAACGTAAGGTCGGAAAACTAACATAGGTCGCCTTTAACGCGGTGCAGTTAAATATTTTTTTTTTCAAAACCAAATTCTCTTTGAAAACCCGCAACTTCGCCTCAAAAAGTATAATATAACTATATTTTATTTTCTAATATTCCAATGTACGCGGAAAAGTGTCAAATCCGAGAAGATTTTTTAATAGAATCGTCTTAAGTGTTGAGCTTTCATTGCATTTGAATGGTATAGTTGCAAAACTCACATCCCCAATCCCCAAAAGACAACTAAAATATAGGGTCCGTCCCTAACAATGGTTGGCAAGCGTAAACTCAATTAAACCAATGTCGCCAATGAACGGACCGGACCCTATATGTTAGTTGTACTTTGGAGAACGTGAGTTTTACCACTAGACCCTTTCCTTTATATGTGGAAGATAATATATCAGATAATAATAACCGAACCTTTACAAATTGTAAATCCTTAAGCGTTGCATATTTCGAAAACTATAGTTCCCGCCACCCTTATTTGTTACACTTTAGGGATGGAACCGGTATTTGAAAAACCGGTTTTTCTGAAAAACGGCCATCCCTAACGTGTTCTAATTTGGTTGGCGGCGAGTATAGTCCAATTTTTCACCGACATCACTCCTATACACATTTCACTATATGCAATTTGTAGTTTTAGTTGAATTTAAAGGAACTTTATGGAAACAAAAAAAAATTAAAGAATTTTGTCTATATTCACTTGCCATTTTAATCTTCGTAAGAAAAATCACTGGCTCGGTTGTACGTTTGAGAACATATAATCCTGTTCTCGACAGTAATACCTCGATGAGTAATACAAGAAGAGTGAAGAAAAAAAAGTCTTACAAAATCATTCTTGCCTTTCACACAAAAGAATCCCCATGCGCGGATCAAGAGAGGGTAAAAAGGGTGATAAAATTCCGAGGCTTTTTTTAAAAATATTTTTATGGTCAACATAACAACGTCAAGCAATTTTGTCCAAGTGGTAAGTGAAAGCTTAAGTAAATAGTTATTCATCAGCAGGTTAACTAAGTTTTCATTAACTTTCAACAAATTGACGAATATCGTTAATTAAGCTTTGTTACTGAAGTATTAGATAGCTTAATTCTGCTTTTATGTGTCGATATATTTGATTTATTATAATTTTTATGGTTAAGAAAAATTACTTTTGCAATCTTATAGAATTTTTCGATTTTCCTAAAGCGTATACCATTTAATACATTTTTTTTTAAAATTATGGAGACAACGAATAGGACTATAGTTTTGTTTGAATAATAAAAAGAACATGCAATTACTATACACACATAAGTACAAGAAGTTTTAAAAGAACTAAAATGGCCTACTCTAATACTCACTGAAATCCTTTTTTTAAAAAATGAGTAGGTTTGCAACAGTAACAGTCACCCTAGAACAGTAGTAAAATTGCTTGCTCGAAAATTGGAAGAAAAAAGTACAAGTTCTAATATCCGTTCAGGCGACATTTGACGTGTTTCGTACTTTTAGTAAACATAAAAGATTTATACACCTTAGAAAAAAAAAAGGCAGGCGACATTTGTCGCGTTTTGAAATTCTGCCAACGCCTAAATGATGCAAGTTTCTTACATATCTAATAAGTATCAACATAAAAATTGTACATACTGGATAATTTCAAAATATGAAATAATAATAAATGACGAAAATGTGTACAAAATGCCAACTTTATCACCCTCTGAAATGTTGGCCAAATTTTGCCGCAACGGATACTTGGATTTGACCGAAGCACAACTTTTCCATTTTAATTTAATTATTTAATTTTCAAACTTTTACTATTGTTTATAATCTTTGAAAAAACAATATAACAACATACAAAAAATCCACCACCTTCAAATAGTCTCTCAACGGTGTGATTTTCAAATGTTTTTAAAAAGCACAAACAACAAAAAATAAATATCATAGAGCATAATTTGTATTTTGACGCAGGTATAAAATTATACATTAATAAACAAATAAATGTAAATTGAAACTAACCCAACTTTTTATGCAAAAATATGATATGTGCCGCTTTCTTAATAAACTAATAATAAACAATGAAAGAATAACAATTTACGTTTAAACGGTCCTTCTTTGATTCATATTATGGGACTTTATTGATATGACAAAGCTAATGTGGCAACACCGTTTTAAATGGATAAAAATTAAATAGCAATGCTAATTTAATCGGTAAACCATCGAAACAGGTAGACAGATTTCCTTCCGGGTATACACACAAGCGGAAAAAAATTAGAAAAGAGGAAAGTAGGCTAAAAATCTACCGTTTTAAATATCCTTAAAATGCCAGAATTTTTTTTATTAAATATTGTCATCTTGTTTTATTACCTGCAGGTTTAAAAAGAATTTAATCCAATTTTTAAAAATATATTTCTTAATTGAAAAATGATATTTTTTCTAAGGAAAAAAAAGGATGCTGCTTTTTATATCCGTAATTTAAAAAAATTCAGAGGTAAAATTACGTGGAGATGGTTCAGCAGAATTTAATAATTCCTTTAAAAAAATTGTCAACCAACCATTAAAGTCCATTTAAATCAGAATTAGTATGGACTTTTTTTCTTAGTACATGAAATGTATTCTTATTTGGAAAACTTTTTAAAATAACAAAACTCACTTATAATCCTTATAAAAAAAAGGCGTTTTCAAATTATTAATTTTGAATTAAACCAAATAAATTAGTAATTAAATATAAAATAAATTTATATGATAAATATTGTTGTTCTGAAAGCATGACATTCATTTTTAACGTAAATAAATTTAAACTTTATACGAGTGGATATTTTTATAGCATTTATTTTAGAAATGCATAATATTTTAATAAAAAAAAGAGAATTTTTTTGTCATTTTTTGAGATTTAATTTCCTGTTTATTTTCAATTCTTAATTATCACCCCTCGTATAAAAGGGCGTCACCCTATTTCCTGTTCTAAGGAACGAGCACCTCCATTGTCACTTGAGACGCTTTTATGCATATCCAACAACACCACATTCTATTTCTTCCTTCCCTCGGGGGACACACAAAATATTAAAAAAAGAACAGGAAAAAAAGAATAATCCCCACTCCGCCGAGTCGCGTGGATCACCTGTGCCAGGGGGGCGCCAACATCCCCCCCTTGGCGACCTCCGTTGGCGACGCATCTACGGCAACCCCTGGGCGTCAGCCAAATCGAAGACGGACGTAAGATGGAAGGATCATCTTTAGCTAGTTGTAGAGAAGAGAAACATCCTCGGATACCCGCCATCTCACCCAACCCCGAGGTAAGTTCGCTAACCATTCGGTTGTTTACGTCGTGTTGCACCGGGGTGTAGTAGTAAAAGCGTTCGATGGGTTAGTTTGGGTATCGTTTGATTTGGGAAACCCCTCCACCCCTTTTCCCGAATTCGACGCTTGGGGGCGATCGGCTCGCACATGGGTGACATTTTTATGCTCCGATTCAAGTGATAAGATGGTTGATTTATGTGATTTGAATTGTTGATTGGGTGAATTTATTATTCATTCGTTTATTTATTATTCCATGCACTTGTGTCACTTGGAGGGAAATGTGTTATAAAGATAATTTAGCCCTGTTTGATGCATGCAGGAAATTTGTTTTTAATTGGTTTGGTGTGTGTCATTGATATTTTGTAACAATTTTAGGAAGTGTCGAACATATTTAATGCACACATTTTATATTCTCTTATGCGGCATGAATTATTTATGAGTTATTGTTTTGGATTCATGACATTAGGAACTCAGTAGGGCCAACTTTCACACGAGTGATCTTCTACGAAATAGCATCGGAATTGAAATACAACATCAAATGAGATATTATAAAAATTATTTATAATGACAACTGCGAATACTTAGTTTTGCTTATGATTTCTAGGAAACAATAACGAGTGATCAATGGCATTGATTTTTTTTTCTCTCTTCGATCGATCTGTTTTCACATTTCATTGACCACGATCCCAGAACTGCTCGTTTCATTTCACAAAACCGATTCCACTTACCAACACAAATCACTAAATATCTCTAAAAAAGACTCAACTCTCATGTCCGTTTCTAGAATATTCCTCGAAATATCACTCTTTCGCCGGTACAGGAACCAAAGCACACCATCTGCGTCTCTCCATAGAATAATCAATAAGAGGGTTGGCGGCATTTCCCAGCGCCATCGGCGGGCTAGAAGGAGAAAAAAACTCTCCACAAGCGGCTCCAAATTACCTTTGTTAAGATGTGAGTGGTTACACTTAGAACACGCTTTTTAAGAAAATGCCACCATTAATCAAATTAATTATGTTGTGGGAATAGCTGATTGTCAACGTTGTTGTTATTCATTTTGTTTATGGAGTGGAATTACCTTGCTGTCAAAATGTGAAAGGTAACTGTTTGTAAATATTTTAAATGAAAATGCTAGTTGGTTGTTTTTTTAATTGTTTTACTTTGTGTAACTCAATTTATATGATTTATTTCTTCGGAACTAAATTTCGTCAAAGTTTGTTATTTCCGATTAAACTGTTTGTCTTAATTAAATGTTTGATTTGAAATGTTATTATTAATAAGTTTATTATAATCATTTGAGTGAGTTTTTTAAAGAAATTGTTAATATGTAGAAACAAACTTAATTATTGCAATGACCAAAACGATTGGACTATGAATATTATTTGTGCTATAGATTTTATTTGAATGGGGTTTTTTGCCGAAAATTCAATTACAAAAAACACAAACAGTTTTAAACTTCAGACTGTTATTTTAATGCATGTTTGGTAACTATTTTTAGAGTTATTAAAACAAATTGTCTCAGGTGTTTATAATGTACAAAATCAAAATCTTCAAACATGCCTTTTATGCTTTTTTTTATAATAGGAATGAAAAATAGTGTAATAATTATGAAACAATTATGAAAACTCACTGTAGAGTGTTATTATTTCAGTAATATCTATTATGTAAACTTAGTTTTAAAGTAAATACTATTATTAGGTTAATTTCTACATCATAAATATTTGTATTAAACTAATTGCCAAAAAGTTAAAAGATATAAGTTGGAGTGCTGTTATAAAAGGAAATGGCTATAAAATTTCTCTGTAAATTTAAATGCTATATTTAAAGTGAATTTTATGATAGTGTTACTGTCTTTTCTTATTATTTATAAATTAAATGGATTTACGTGTTACAATGAACATGAAATCTTGTGTCATACGGATGAATCTTTTTGATTTTGTTTCTGCTGTAAGCCTGACAATTATGTATGCCCCACAATTAACAATACACTGCAATTAACATAGTCTTGTGCATTTCCAGATACGCTTTACAAATAAACCTCGCGGGACCAACATGCCCATGATTCTGTAGACGCATCCCCCATTTGACGCGACACAACAATGGTTCCACCATCAGCTTCCACCCGGCTCCTCAAGGGCCCCCCCGACGGCACCTGTCAGAGACCAACGGTCAACAGCCAGGGATCAGTCTGGTACAAAAAAATAATCATTTTTCTGTTTCTACGCAATTTACAGCCCATTTTAATGTTTCTAATGTTTTATGTACTTTTGAGACAACGCTGTTTCAAGGGATTGTTTCTATTGTGCTACACGCATTAACAAGGTTAATGTAACCCAGTCCTCGACGTTATAATAATTAAAAAAAAGTTTACGGTTGAGGAAGTACTTAAGAGATGTGCCAAGGATACTTTAGGGTTTAAATTATAGAATCCTACACAGCTAAAAAAGAAAACTAAGTATGATATGAGGGGTGATATAAAATGTGATAAATGGATGGAGGGGACGTATCTTGTCCATGGACAATTAAATAGCCTTGTGGGTCTTAAAACTGCATCCGCTATTTCCAAAACATCTGTGCTGTAGAGGACCTCTCGAAGTTCTGAAGCCAGAACTTCAAGAGGTCCTCTACATCGCTGGCTTCAGAACTTCGTGGGATAATAGATGGGTTTAAAATTCCAAACTGTGTAGGCCTGCTTAGTATGAAAGCTGGACTTCTAATATCTAATCTCCAATACCTTCTTGGGATACAGGTACTGTCTGTTCGCGCTGTCCCTGCAGATCTACATCATCGCGACCAGCATCCAGCGGTTCACGCGGTACGTGTCCCTGCCATGGCCACCCAACGGCCAGCCCTACTTCGAGCTGAACGCGTACGTGGCCTTCATCGGCGTGGCCGTGGTGCTGATGCCCTTCTTCGTCATCCTGGCCATGATGAAGGTGGGCAACTATGCCAACGACGGCCGCAAGGTGGGCATCGACCAGGAGCCCAGCATGGTCGTCTACCAGAACCTCAGGAAGAAGAGGTACTGTTTGATTTTTATTCGTACTCATAGAATTCGATACACTTTTGAAGTTATTTTGATTTTTATTTATAGAGTATCATATATTTTTGAAGTTTTCGTTTTCCATGTAGTATTACAGAGGATTTAAAATTCTTGTAAGATATACCTTACGCGTATAGCAAAAAAAATAAAGAAAAACTTGATAGAAAACGGAATATATTGGCTGCCAAGGGGTCCCATGCCCATCCAGAAAACGTAAAAAAATAATAAATCGAAATTTTCAAAGAAAATTAGAAAATTAAAATACACATTACGAATTACACATTATAAATCAAAAAATAGAAAAGGGCAATTTTTTAGCAGCTTTGTGTTCTAGTCTAGTTCTGTGTCTCTAGAAATATTACCTGTATACTATTTCTAGGAATTATATATTTATGGATATATTTTTTTATTCTAGATATTGTAGGTGGTTGAGGTCACTGTGGAAACACGGTGGCCCCCTAGCGCCACTTATTCACCTGGCGGCGGCCATGTGCCTTCTGTTGCCCAAGTTGCTGGTGGAGGCTCAACTCATCAAGCATGGATTTCTGACCAAAGGTGAGATGACGTAGATTTTATTTCTGATAATGCTAGACTTACGTAGATTTCCGATAGACCCCACGTAAAGGGAGTGCACTTCCAAATATGCTCCAAAGTCCAGACTCCGCGTACGATATCGCCTTTGAAAGATGCGTTGGGTGACTACTCAGTTGTCGGCTCGTCACTTGGCTGTAATTCTAAATAGTTACGTCGTCCGCCGCCAATAGCCCTCGTGTAGCTCAAGTGCGAGGATAATTCAACCTAACCTAACTAACAGATTGTTTGGAAAACGGCTGTTGTTCTATCATCCTTTTAAAGTTCCGCCCGCGCTGTCAGACGACCCACTGGGTGAAAATAGCCCTCAGCTTCCGCTCCATGTGGTTCCGAACTCCAAAGGGGTTAATAACCCAAAATTTGGGCATTAAGAAAACAAATAAATGCAAAAAAAACACCTTTACGATAACTTATTTTCAATTAAATCTAAGACAACTCGTATTTACTGATGACTTTTGAGGTCATCAGATATTTCTATTCAGACGCCTCCTATGGCGTTGAGGTACCGTACCCGCCTTATAACAACAAAAGTAAGGGTATCGTATGAGTCGGTAGGTTTCCAGGATGCTAAAGCATAAGCACGCTTATGTCATATACGATTATGTAGCATGTAAAAAATCTCTAACTTATTAAATCGGCATGGGTATTTTCCACGAGCTTCAAAATTGGTGACGAGAGCCGCCTAGAAGCAAAAAAAAAGGCCCTTAGTCTGTCGGATGGTGAGTCTTCAAAAAGGTCAATTTCTCTCCCGTTAAAAAATATATATTTAAAATTTATCAATATTACGCAATTCCTAGATCTTTAAATACATTTATACATTTTACATCTAATTGAAATAAAGGACATTTGTTAAAATTAAGACTCCATGTGAGCATGTAACCACTAATACTTAACGCTTTCTTACAACGCCATGCTGTCACTAATAATTGACCTGGATTATGTTGTTTCGAAAACTGGGAAGATGAATGATATTATTTCCTTTCATTTGTCTGAAATGCCCTGTCTAAATCTGACGCACACCAACGCCGATAGAAAACCATTGCACTGATCCCAAATGTCACAGATCTGTAATGAAAACTCCAGCTATATATAGTCAAAATGAACTCAACTTGACGAAATACAGTCCCACAAAAAACCCAGCGAGTAGTCGACCTCTGACACGACATGACATCACATCTAAATGACTCGACAACAAGACAGATGATGGACAACGAAAAAAGAGTTGGCACATTACCTCTGCTTATGTTGGATAAATCTGCAAGTGATACTAAACGAAATTTGAATAAAATGAGTTGAATAAAAGAATTATAATGGACGTTAAAGCAACTATAAAAAACAAGTTACCTTTTATAGATGACGTTAAATTTTATATGTTTCAAAACCATATTCATCTCCGCTACCACTGATAATAGAATGACTTTATATGGTAATAACCTTTTGACTCAAATGTTAGTTACATGTTTGTCACATCGAAATAGAGATGATTCCATCTCAAAGGATGTTATATTTGAATGATTTCAAGCACAGTTGTTTGGTGGTCCTGTTGCTTTTTTAAAACTGTAAAGCAAACTTGCCTTATTATTTTATAAAAGAATATTGTAAAGGATTTTTTTAATGATCACACAAATTATTTTTAAGCTAAATAACGGGAAAATGTGTGGAATATTCTTGATAGAAAGTATTTTTGTTCATGTTTAAAAGTCTTTTCCAAAGATGAATTGGACGAGAAGTAGTGACAAAACGATAAATATGTACTAGCAATACAATGTCAATGATAAATATTTGAATAAAAATTCACCTTTTTTTTTTACTTTAATTGAATAGCGTGAAATTAAAACTTTTTTTTTATAAAAGTGTGAAAATTTTTCCATCTCCAAATAATTCCTATTGTATTCTTCGTTTTGACATCGTTGGATAGTGCGGAATTATTTTTTTTTAAGAAAAGTTTTTCTTTTTTTTTTTTACTATTATTACTATCTTTTTTATTTCCATTTTTTAGCGATGTAATATATTTATTTGGTTTTGGCTTATTATAGTATCTATTACTTTTATTTCAATTTGTGCAATTTTTTATGCTTCACTTTAGGTTTGTTTAAAACGATTTAAAGCTCAAAGTGCTATGCCTACTTAGGACAAAATGATCAAGTTAGTTTCAACACTTCAAGATAATGGAATAAAATATATTTCGTTGATCACAAAACGCACATTCCCCAAACAACATATTTGGGGCTGGGGAGCCCAGTCGGTTAGGCACTCGCCTAGCATGCGAAAGGTCCCAGGTTCGGGTCCGGGCAATGCCAAAATAACTGCCGACCTATAAACGGCCCGTGCAGCCAAAAATTTCCGACGAATAATACCCCGTGTAAGGGAGTACACGTTAAATATCCTCCAAAGTCCTAACGCTGCGTACGATGTCGCCCTTAAAGGTTGCGTTGCCCTCGTGTAGCTCTAGTGCGACGATAATTCAAACCTAACCTAACCCAAACAACATATTTGAAAATAACCATCTTCTTCAGCAGCTGGTGAACCAAGAACTAGCTTTCTACTTGTTCCCCATCTCGATCTGATAGGGCCAATTGTCGCATTAGCATCCAAGGCCGAGTTGGGGCGAAATAAAAAACGATATCCGATTCCTCTGGCCAGCAATTAAAATTGATGACATCCTGCAATGATGCTGATGAGCCCTCGTCACTCTCGATTGTCAAGGCTCATTTTTTTAGGCCGCGCTGGAAGAAGATCGCTTTGTTTTAGTATTAATGTGTATCGAGCTATAAGAGTTGAAATTATGGTGGTATGATAGGAAAACCGAAGCAATGCGTAACATGTCAAGATGGTTTTTGGCAGAGGTCGTCAACTTTTATTTCATTAAAAGGCCGAAATGCTAGATTTTGAGAAATTTACTGACGTTGCGGGACGAATTATTTTTTGGCAAAAGGGAGGGAGTAAGTACGGTTAAAATACTCAGTCTGTGATCATTTAATCATCATAAAATGAAATAAGAAAAATAACAAGAAAAAAAATTGCTATTCATGATTCCTAACTTCTTCTGTCTCTTTCATTCATCTCTCATTGCAATAACTGCTAAATTGCTCAGTGCTAAATGATTTAGCTACAAAATATAGTTTTTGTGATAACATAATTATCCCTCAGCAAAATAAATGCAAGGAAAAGGTTTGGTGTGAAACATCTCGGGTTTTACAACGAAATTAGAAACGCACTTTTCATCAAAAAAATAAGTTTTATATTTTATCGACACGATTAAAAATTATCTTTGTAATTTGCAAATTTAAAAAATTATACGTAGGAAAAATCGGTTGCTGAGGTAAAATAAAAAAAAAATCTGTCTCTAAAGGGTTGTTTTATAATTGCTTTCAACCCCCATTTTAACCAATACCATTTTGCTCGTTCAAAACTACTTTGAAACTTCTTACTACTTATGAATGAAATCTCCAGAGGAATGTGTGAGATGGGCACCGGAAGTAGTAGTCGCTTATTGTTCGATTGTGAGTGGTCATTTGTCAAAGTCATCAAAGGGTCGTTCAACCATCTTAAGTATTGTCGATATTCATCGATTGTTTACAACCGCTTATAGTAGAGAATGTTATATTTGTTTGTTGGTGTATTTAAATTTATACGTATTACCTTCAAATGAATATTACTCGTGTATTTTCCCCTAATGATACTATAGATACACACAGTTTCTATAGTTGTAAATTTAATATTTGTTTAAGGAGATATATTTAACTTTTTTTTCTTTAAGTAAATACTACAGGCGAGAATCTATTAATGGTGATATGCACAAAGATCCCTATCTTAATGAGTTCAAGAATTATTATTTTTTAAGATTCATTTTCTGTCTTAACACCTTTGGTAATATTGGGCCCCAAAATTGTGTACAATCAATTTTATGTGCTCTTGGCAGTTCTTATCATCATTTCTGCTATGCAAATGGCCTTTTCTCCTATGTTGTTTAGTTTATATAGTTAAAAAACGTATGAAGCTACATTTCCTCAATAAAGAGTTTTGAAGATTTATAGCTGTGTTTTGCTTACAGCGCAGTAATAACATCGAGAGGAATTATATAGAATCGTGTAAGAGATAGTATAGTAATATAATTGTATAATAAGAGAGTAATGTATTTCCATTTTTATTGGAATTAAATCACCATTGCCATCGCAACAATCCCTCGAGAAACTTTAATTCTTTTAGACAATAAATTAAAATAAATTTATTTTTGCGACTTCGATCAGTTTGAAATGACGTCAAATATATTTCACTACGAGATTTTTTGTATATTGATATGAAATATTTTCATTCTATTGAAAAGCGAGGGAATATTACATATTTATTCTTTGAAATATAAATTAATTTTTGCAAACGATAAGGCTATAAATGCGTTCTATAACTTTTATAGAACGCATTTATAGCTTTATGATCTCCAGGTAAACACAGCTTTTTAAATTATGATATTTGTATGTTTTAAGCTTA
Source organism: Oedothorax gibbosus (assembly GCA_019343175.1). Lineage (NCBI taxonomy): Eukaryota > Metazoa > Arthropoda > Arachnida > Araneae > Linyphiidae > Oedothorax > Oedothorax gibbosus. The sequence goes on from CM033280.1 coordinate 44,297,561, forward strand.
AGTTTTTTTTATTATATCAACTATTGTCTCAAAATGTTGGGCTAATTATATATCTATGATCTATGTGTACATTCGGATAAAATAATTCGTATAAAAACATCAGAACACAGAATTTCTTCTGTATCGAGTTCGCGAATTGCAATATTCCTTACGGCGATCGCAATCGTTGATAAATATTCTTAAGAAAGAAGTTGTACTGATTGAATGCACTAGAAGCTAGTTATTAATTTATAACTCATGAATATATTCATTGGTAGAAGCATATGATAGTATGATCTTTTGACTAGCGATGCGATCACGGCAGTATCAGATAACATTGTTGGTTAACTTATTTTAAATAGAGTAATTGATTCGAGTTGGCTTTTTGACAGTAGGGTACATTTGTTATGCAGATTATTGTAAAACGAATAATTTATTATGCGCAGCACTGTATGATGAATTCAAGTAATGATAAATGATTGACCTTACAAAAAGATAACTGACTCACTCTTGAAATACATTGTTTTTAAAGAGGATATCGATTTCCCACTAATGATAAGAATTGAGAAAGAAATAATGATTAGAAAAATTTATTTATAGGTCAATTAATCTATCTATATATTTTTCCGAAAAATAATCCTCTTGTATTCTTTCTTTGTCATATTATAATTCTTTTATAACCAAACATTAAATCTGGACTTGCGATATAATAGTAGTTCATTAACAAACTGTATAAAAACATTGCCAAACGAGTTTAGAAATTTGAACAATCTTTAAAAAACTAATTTTCTGTGTAGATTTGTATTATTTCAAAAACTTTAAGTCTGCGGTTTTTCGTACTTGAACTACGTAGTTTCATAATTACTGATTATTTAGTTATTTTCATACGGTACAGATATTGTGTACTTTTCAAATTAATCGACAAAGATTGTTATATTTTTGAATTGGTTACTAAATAATTCACTTTGCTTGAAACCTTTTCAAACCATAATTATTTTGTTTTTATTCCTCAGTTTTTTTTATCATCATCAATTTTTACGTATCAAACAATTCATGGACTTGATCTGACTTTTTCGGACTATGTAGGAGCAAAGCACCAAACCTCAAAACAAAAGGGCAGTCAGTGATTTCAATAATAATAATAATAGCATACTGGACTAGTAAATGGACAATGGAGTGAATACATCCTGTTAATCATTTGTCCCATCACCAGTGTTTGCATTATTTGTACTTGCATAAAATTCCATAAACGGTACATGAAATTAATTGTTATTTGTTTATGTTTCAGGGGCCGTGTGGAGGACAGATCTCGATTTTATGATTGCCCACAAAGACCGCCTGGTGAGTCTGAGGTTCATCCAAACCCTTAACACCACCGAGGTGTGGGGCCAGCAGATGGACGATTCCCCGCGCCCTTACCTTCGTCCGGAAATCCAGATAGAAGAGCAGGCCACCGTGTCCACCGAACTCATCAACTACGCTATAGCACTGCTGGTCTACGCCATACGCTACCCGGCTGTCTACTGGAACGCCAACCGGTGCTACGGGTTCGTCTTCAGCTGCTACATGCTGCTGACGGCCGCTCAGCAGCTACTGGCTTTCGCTGGATTCACCATCCTGTACAAAGTCCACGTGTGCGGGTCGCGAGACGTGCTGCTGAGGTTCAGCACGCTGTTCCTCAACGTCCGCCTGACTGTGCTGGCGTTTTTCGTGTACAGCCTTCTTCTGACCGCCTCGTCGACGGTGCTGTACTACTACGGTCTGCAGAAGTTCAAAGAGTGGACGGACAGTCGCATGCAGTGTCAGCTTATTCGATGGAAGAAGGACTCGAGGCGGCTGTGGGGAGTGGCGCCTCACCTGTCCGCTTTCGCATTCTTGCTGTGCATCGCCATATGTGCTGCTCCCTTGATGTACGACTTCACTTTGGTCTACTGCGGGAGTTTAGATGGCATGGTCCTGGCTGGCATTACCGGGACAGTTGTCCATCTGTTCATGTGGATCGTGTTGTGGCTGATGCTGACCATCAAGCACAAGTGGGCTTTCGTAGTTCCGGGTGGGGACTCCCACTTCAACGGGTTCAACAAGTCCCAAGAGGCCCCGCTTCTGGTCATCGACAACGGCCAGACGTACCAAGTGAGGGAACGAGAATCCAGAAAAGCCATCCTCAATGTAGTCCAAAAGACCATGGCTGCTTCCATACCGAAGATCTCACCAGCTGAAGACGACGAGATCTACTGGCTAAAACCTAAACCTCCGCCTAAGGATTCCAGCAGGACGTGGAACAAAAAGAAATCGCCTGGTCCGAAGGTCATTTTCCAAGACAGCGTTGGATCCACGGCGTCTGCAAAGAGGAACAGGTCACTGAAAAAGTCACCTAAAGCGACAGGAGGACGCTTCAAGAAGCAGAACGTTAAGTTCGAGGAATTGTCGGACTCAGATGACGGCGACTATGCGACCCTGAGAGATATGGCTGTTGTAAGAGAAGAAGTAGAGGAAGGATTGCTTGCAAAGGTAGGAATTATTTTTAATACAAAATTTGAATAACTGCTTCGTGAGATTCAATAAAAAAAAATTGAATTTGTATGCCAAATTTAAGCCTCCCTTTAAGTTCGAAGTTTTGTTGCACGTTTAAAATATTGATCTCCGTTTTTTTAACAACACTTAACATAAAATCAATTTCTTATTAGTTTTTAATATTAAGTTTCATTTTTGGATGCTTAAATTTGAATGTTAAGTTTAAAAATATACAGTTATCATAGTTCTTATATACTTTTTTATCGGAAAGGGAACTTTTACGCGTCCTATTTCTTCTTCACTTTTGTATATGATACGCATGCATTCCCATTTTTAATTGATCTTATCCAAAAAGCTAACTCAGTTCTCACTTCGTTGTAGAGGCTGCACTCACGAGAAGGCCATGAGACCATCCTAAGAGACTACGAGAACATTCCGAGCATGTTCACCAAGCCGGACGCCCCGGAGGAGCCCGTCTCCCACCTGCGGGTCCCCGTGTCCGTGCACCGGCAGACGTCCAACGTGTCCTCGCGAAGAACAGACTCCGGCGTGTCCTCTAGATGCGAGCCGGAGGACATCAGCCCCATCGGGTCTATCAGCGAATCCTCCACTTCGCCGGAGAAGGGCACGAGCGAGTCCTCCAGCGGGGTGCACTCCAGCGCGAGCATGGGGAACAACAAGAGGTGCTCCAGCATGGAGAACGTCGAGCTCATTTCGTTGGCCAAGCCCCCCTGGAAGAGCATGTCCCTGCAGAGGGGAATGGCGCCCCCGCCAGTGGCGCCCCCAGCGACGGCCCTGCACAGGAAGAGGATCGTCGAGGGCGCTACCGTGGATTCCTTTGGGAGGAACACGAGCGTCAGGCTGACGTCTTTCACCGACCACCAAGACTTTCCTCCGAGTCCGCTGCAGTACGCGGTCAAAACGCACCAAAGGAGGGACTCGGCCAACTATTCGCTGGCCTCGTCGGCCGAATCGGAATCCAGCGTGCAGCACACCTGAATTCCAACTGTAGTGCATTCCCAATGTGATGACTCACTTTCTTTAGTCTGCGGAATAAGATAAAGCATGCAACTATTGAGTGTACAACCCCTTAAAGAGGAACTATTTACCTCAGGTTCAATTTGTGACAAAATGGAACTATAACAAGCCATCACAAAGAGTTTTAACTACTGACTCGGATTCCTGGACTCATTCATTCCTATATATGGCCTTGTGGTGTGGAATTTAAAATGGCAATATCACGCATAAAGTGAAACTAGAAATTACGAAAACTGTTCCTAATCATGGCCTTGTAGGGAAGCATCCTAACCTAGTAAGTGAAAAGCACATGCAAAGCTGAATTGTTCATTCAAAGTTGAATTTATGCTTTGATCCTTTAGAAAGATTTCGGATCTAGTGTACATCAAACCTAAGTCTGAGTTGCTTATCCAACTGCAAATAACTCATTTGTTTGAAGAATAGTTACAGCTTTATGGATGAAGCAATGGCAAAGTTTTTCTGAGCAAGGTGATATTTCTATAACTTTACAAAAAAATGTAAATATAATTTCAATTAAGTTTCTGGCCAGTGTTTGGTGTCTATATCATTGATGGTGTAGGAAAATAGTTGCTCTTTTCAGTTTAATTGTGCCGCATTTATGAATGTATTTATGCCTTCAAATCGAATAGTTTTTTTTTATTTGTATAACTACATAATTTATTTATCAGCATCAGTACTGATTTTAATTATTTCCGAATCTCAAAACTTGACAAAGCTTACCTCCAATAAATGACTTTGGACCTTTGTATTTTCCAGTTGTACATAGGCATTATTGATGTTAAGGCTTCTCTGGACTTACTAACCTCTTACTTTCCATTATTATGGCTTTGTGTACAAATTTTTGTTATGTTTGAATTTATATTTTATTTATAGTTTTATAGTTGTGAATTAAGTATATATTATAAGCAATCGATTTTTATAGTACCTACCCTTCTAAACAAGGTTACTGTATATTTTTATTTTTTTTGCTTGAATATTCTAGAAATGTTTTACAAACAAGTACCAATATCAAAATATTTGCCCAAAATGAGATGAACTCTTTGCTAAAGGTTTTATTCCGCATATATATACAAATTATAGCGTACGTAGAAGAATAATATGTCTAATCAATACCTTAGCATGAATTTGACTTACATCTTGTGTACACTACTTTAGTCTACATGTATTAACACATATGTATATAAAACCCACCCTCGCCTCGCTAGATACAGTATGAAAATGTAACTTCAGAAAAAAAAATCGCAAGTGAATCTCTCTGCATTTAAAATGGCCATCATGACACCCATAAAATGACCTCTCTGTACAGATATTTAAGTACAAATCTGATTTTAAAAGTATCAAATAAGTGCAAGGATTTAATGAATTTCATTTTTTAAACTGGGCACAAATTGGTTATTTTCTTGATTCTGTAAGTTACCATGGTGAAACTAAAATGAGTTGAACTATTAAAATTAGAATGTAAATAACGGAAGTTTTGATATTATTTTAAATTTGTGAAGATATTATATAGTCTGATACTTCATTTTGAAAGCGTGTACATCAAATATACTTTCTATTCATTTAAGCTTGTATAAATCTTTTACTCTTTGAAGAAGTAACTTTTAACCTTTAATCTTACTTGTAAATATATAAAATACTTTCATTAACTGTACAAAATAACTTTTCAAAGCATTGAAGGCAATAAAGTTTTGTAAAGATCTTTTTTACAGTATGAATTTAAAACTTGAACTTAATATATAATAGTTCACCACGAGTAACAGTTTGACGTAGTAAAATTCAATGGTTAATAATCTCAAACTTATTTAAAATGTATGAAATGATTATTATAGTTAACTAAATTAAATTTAGTATTAACAAATCCATTGAATTATCTCCTGCTAGATTGTGTTTATAAAACGGTAAAAAATATTTATTCTGAAAAGAAGTTTCAGCTTAATGAAAAGTAAGAAATAGCTTGGGTCACTGAATTTATTTATATTTTAAAAGAATTTGCAAAACGGCAAGATTTTATATTAAATCATTTTCCTGGCAACTATGCGATTTACATTATTGATGTCTTGGTATAAAGTAATTTACAGCTAATTGTCATTATTCTATGTGGACCAAATTCATACTTTGTCTGAATTTATCACTTTTGCGTGAAAGACTTTGCAGTAGCTCTAAACTTCCACTAAGGAATAATACAACCTTTTAATCTATTGATACGTCCAAAATCATCCAAATTTTTTTCCAAGTTTAAATCCGATTTTTTAAAATTATTAGTCGTAACAGAATCTCTTTAAAACGAACTTATATTTATTCTACAACAATTACATAAATTCTTTTTAATACATTGAGTGAGATTTTATGTATGATAGGAGAAATTTATACATTTTTGTTTCAAGTCGTCTTAATATAAATATGCTTCCATTTAATATCTGTGAAATTAAAAGGACTATTTTATAAAATTCCTTTTCATATCAATTTTGAGAACAGTTTTTCAAATATTTCAGTGGGGAGTTGAAGTGCCTTCTTTGCCTGATTCTCTTTTTTTACCTTCTGAAGCTAATCAAGTGATAAATATAATTGCAAATGCCATTTTGTAGAAAAAAAATATCAATGCTTAAACTTAAGTACGTTAGTTACTAGTTTTGATGACATAAAATCAAAAACCAAATTAAATACGGGCCAATATATTTTAAATCTAAAGGTTACAATAGTTTGAATTCATTCAGTAGTTTGCTTAATTCTCCTACATTCATGTTTTCTGTATTAATGTAGCAAGTAAATTTTTGTTTTCTACATGTTTCTTCTAATATTGTCAAATGTTTTGCTTTGTATATTTAATTAGACAAATGATTAGTTATTAGACAAATGGATAGCATTTAAATCGTTCTATAGTGTTTTGTAATTAAATGTAAATGACAATTAACTGTTGAAATTCTCTAAACTTCTTAAACGTTTACTATATAATCCCAATGTAGATCAATGTCATATTTAGAAGTCTAATGACGTTTTATTTTTTGCTCAAAAATTCACTATGACGTCAGCAAATATTATTTGTGTGAACGCGAATATATAAAAAAGATGAATGCATGTAAAATATTTAAAAATATTTTACATGCATCAATCAAAAATACCATAGTTCAGGTAAAATTTTAGCTTATAGAATTTGCTTGGGAACATTTTGTTAAAAAAACTGATCATTTGCCTATGTTTAAGTGCTGTTAAATGTACTCAATATTTGAAGCTTACATTATGTAGGTTTGAAAATATATTTTTTTACATAAAAATCGCCTACCATTTAGATTAGGTTTGAAAAATTTGATCCGATTAGATTAATTGAGGATTTTTCCATTTTTAAAAGAAAATTTTAAAACTTTTAAAGAAAAAATTAGCTTTATATTTTAAATTGAGAATTGTTTAAGCATATATAATTCAGGAAACAATTTGTAAATATTAAACGTGTAAAAACATTCATGTAAAAACATTGTTTAAAATTTTTTTAAAGCTCATTGAATTTTATAATTTTACATATAAGGGTTTTATTTAACGTGGACTTCAAATTCCGGCGCAATTGCGGAAATTTTATTTTATTTGCGGCTGAATTGTATCTTTTCCAAACGTCTTACATAAAAAGTGTTTTTAAATACTTCCTATACAAAGAGTTTAAATTTCTCATTTAAAAAGTTTCGATTACATGAAAATAAATTTGCTTTCAACTAGTGCAGTTTTATTTTTGCTTAAGTCCTATACATAAGTTGACGTGTAAATAGTTCCTTAAAATTGAACTTTTATTCGTTTTCTGTTTCTGTGTTACAAATTCGGAATATCTTAGTTCCTTTCATATGCGTAATTGTGTTATGTTTGCTTGAAAGTTTTAACTATGATCTCTTTTATGTCATTGTAAATTTATGTGCCAAAATAAATCTTGAGTGTTAATGTGTAATGACTGTTTAATTCCTCAATTACAATGTTAAAAATTAGGCACTTTGTTTCACCAAAAACATGGTTCCTAGTAGCTGCAACGGCTGTGTGGTGAAACGTAACATTTTTGGTATTCGGTTGAACCATTTCTCAGGTTTTTATTTCCAAATCCAGAAAAATGACAAATTGAACCAATATCATGGTGAAACCAAGCACAAAATTTTTAACAGTGTACAAGACACTTTCTGGATGGAAAACGTTCAGTGAGTCAACACTATTTAATTATGAAATCAGGTCCTTTATCAACAGTATATCAGTAAAATGCGAAAAATTTAAACTATCAATAATTTAGTGTCTAAATAACTACAATTAAAATTATTTGGTTTTTGCTTGCAATACATGCATTAGTTTAAATGTGTTCTTGTAACTTTTATCTTGAGATCGACAGTATTTTAAACAGAACTGTTTTTTATTTTAAAATTAAGCATACAAGAAACTAAAACAGCGTATTAACTTTATTTAAAACTTATTTTCTACGTACAAAGCTCTTCAATACATACGAATATATAACTTACATTTGATGAGTTTTAATACAAATAGGGGCAAATATACAATCCTTCATTATCACAAAGATGATTCCTAAAAGTAAAAAAATGTATTTGTAGTCTAATGAAAACTATCAAAAAATATATATTTTACAATCAAAGAACAATACATAATTGAGAAAAAAAACTAATTAGCAATGTCGGCTAGTCGCGTGCCTTTGATGCGAAGGGTCCCAGGTTCAGGCCCGGACATTGCCAAAGTAACCGCTGACCTAAAAGCGGTCTGTGCAGCTTAAAAACCTGACGAATAATACCCCGTGTAGAGAAGGTTCACGTTAAATCACGGCCTACTCAACTACTAAGGCCGAAGAAGCTTTCCCAAACAAGCTCGGGGACGGAAATTTTGACATCATAGTTCCGAGTGACGTTGTTCCGAAGATGAAAACAATCTGTCTCGAAACCACTCGTTCACGGCTGACCAAAATTTTAGGGTTCCGAATGCGTTCGAACTGGTTTCTCGATCTTCGGCACTAGAAACAGTGACGTCAAAATTCCCGTATACGCTCATGTTTGGGAGAGCTTCTCTGGCCTTGTTATTGAAGTTGGACGTGGTTAAATCTGCTGTAAAGTCCTGACGCTGCGTATGATGCCATCGCCAATAGCCCGCAGCTCTTGTGCGACTATAACTCAACTCATCACGCAAAACAATAAGCATTGTAGCATTATCAAGAGTGTGGGATGATAACAGAAAACCGCCAGTAGATGGCACTGTTTATTCCTTCCAGTTAACAATACATACAGTAGCATGATAGCCGAAGTAACACATCTCCTCTATAAGGATACTTTTGGTAGACTATGAGTTGCCAAGGCCACTTACAAGTTTATCAGAAATGGATCTCTTTAAATAATTGCCTTTAATTATTACCAATAAAATTTAACCAACCGAAGGATAAAGGAACCCCCATTCCTTATTGTAAAAAAGATGATTTTTAGGTATCTTTCTGATGTCATTCTGGCATTGCGATATTGAGAGGTTGTATTTTGTGCTTCTAATAGGGACAGTATACAAAACTTGCAGTTTCCTGACTTATATGCCTGGAAAATTCCTGTATTTGGTTAATTGATGAAGTAGAAGAATACTGATTCTATTTAGGTAACATATTCAGGAATTTTAAATCATATAAAATCTCTCTTTATTGAACCTAAGTAGTCTTACTTCTGTTACTTCTGTTTGTACTTTTTCATCATGCGTTTTTTGTTTCAAGGATTGCTCTCGGATTTTATCCTTGTGTTCTATCCACAGCCTGCTGACTGGGCTCAAAAGAATAGGATCAACGGAAGAAGATTTCTTGAAACGACCTGTAAACGAATTCAAAAACGATCAGCATCAATCAAATAAATTAAACCAATAATGAATATGTTTAATAATTAAGTTGATACCAATCGATGAAGTGTTTGCGGTGTTGAAGGGAAGACGCATGCGTATGTTCATTAATCATTCGTCAGAAACTAAAATGATGTCAATTCACCTACGATTTATGATACATACTAGAAGGACTGCTAAATATTAAAATCTGCTGTAATTGTAATCTTGACAAAAGTTAGCATATTAGTTGGCACTTAATGTTTTCAATTGAAAATGTGAGTTAATTTCGTAATTATTTTAAACGTCCTTTCACAAAATCGTAGCTTTTATGTAGCCCATATTAAATTTAAAAACTTTGGCGAAATTTATTTTTTACGCTCTAAGGAAACATACTAAATCATCATAAACTTACTTATTATGAAACTTGCTAAGTATCCTGTTATTAATGTTGTCGTAATACCAATGAAGCCAATCCATAGGTATGACAGGTTGTACAGAGGAAAAGTTGTACTGAAATAAAAATGGAGAACTTTCATCAGCATATGGTACATTTTAAAATGAAAATTATAGTTTGTAATTAATTCTACAATTTGTTTTCGCAACCCTAAAAATTACTTAAGGTGAGTAAGAGTATTTCCTTGAAATTTATTTCTTGTGGAAACCATATATTGAAAGAATATGTTTTTTTTATGTTTAACTTAATAAATTCCACTTGCACAGTGAAAATCTAGTCTAAAACTTTAAAATACAGAAAAATCTGTAGAAAATGAATAATTTGACTTAAGCACACTGTAAGAAATGTGTGTACAATTGCAGCACATTTTGCGGTTATTTTTTACATCACATTGCTGTAATATTTGTTTTACATCAATTTGGTGAAAACGAAGCACAAAGTCACGTGACCAAGTTACTCCAATAGCGTTTCAAAAGAGGAAATGGGTAAATATAATCACGGTCAGTGAAGCAAGCATTTTCACCGGTTCCCCACAATAAATTGTACACCATGTGAATTCATAGCACAAGGTGATGTCAGCATTTTTACCATTACACTGTGATGGTAGATTACATTAATTGAGGGGATGAAGCAGAATTTAAAATGAGTGAAAAAATGATAAAAATGACTATATAAATAGGGCAGTTGAGAACGGGCGTACTTCTCTGATTAGCGATAAAAAAAAAGAACAAGACGGTCAAAGATGTTCTCAGATATGAAAGGATTAGGTAAAGATTCTCGGGTAATAGTATTTGAGACCCGCTATGGCAGAAACGCCCTGACTTTGCTATTACGTCACACCCACCATCGACTGCTAGCGATCACCCCGCTTAGAGAGCCGAAATAAAAGAACGAACTTGTACTTCGTTCAAGTATATAAGAGTGGCGACACTGAGGAGTGACTGGCAACCGGCTCTCCCCGCTCTTGCCCGGTTCGTGCCAACCTAGAATCGTTATCGCTTTTAACGGCGCCAAAGCCAAACCGAAACTGAAGTTATTTTTGCTCGGGATCCTGACGGGGGAAATTTGTATCGAATTCTTTTGGATAGTATACTCGATTTCAACTTAAAGAAAAATCTCAGCGCTTTGGGGTTTTTTTTTAGAAAATTTTGTTTTGTATAACATTGATTTTTTTTCTCTTGTTTCTAACAAAACAGTTTGAAAAACTTTGGATTTTCAATAATTTGTATTTATACATTTCCTTTTATTTTAAAACTTCACTTTACATCCATATACGATTTCTGGAGATATCAGATTTTAACAATAAAAAAAACTCCTACATCTGAAACAAATTCGGATAGTTTTAAAGGTTTATTTTAATATATTTAAAAACTGTATAGAGAAGAATAATTGCTATAAAGTAAATAATTCATTCAATTTTAAAAAGGTTTTGCATGGAATTTATGAAGTAGAAAAATAGGTATTCATTCTAGGCTAAATAATTTATTTTTTAGGACTTCCTTATATATTTGTGAATTTCATTATGAAGTCAAGTGCATTTTAAATTTATTTAGAGCAATATACCATATCCAAACTTATGATTTTAAAATTAATTAGGGCTACTGTAATGGCTCCTATGAAGCACTTAATAATAAACTCACCTTTAAAAAAAATCGTATTGCATGTTACTTTTTATGTTGTATCTTAAAGTGAAAAAAGACACATGGATATAATTATTAAACACTTATAGTATATTTCATAATTAAAGAAAAGTCTTAAGTTACATTATAATAACCATAAAAATAATCCAACATTGCTATTCATGAATAATAAATTTATTGAAAATAACAAAAAATATGTGTTGTAATCAGTTAAGATACTTATAGAGCCCACGTGTTTGATTTAAAAAATAAAAAATAAAACAATAAAGATTTGACTTTTCCATCATAAGATCTTTTTTAAAATAATGTTCCGTCAAAATTCTTTGAAATCGTTTGAAAATAAAGGGAATTTGTGACACAACTGCTTCTATTTAAGTAGTTAGAATAACATATAGTTCCAATAAAAAGTGTAATGTAAAGACTTAAAATCACAAAATAGATTTTAGGTACAACCTTAACTTTTCTTTCAACCTTTACTTACAATAAAATGCGCGTTAAATAAGTTTTAAAATACAAAAATAGTACATTCCGGAATAACACTCAATGTCGTAACAGACTTTCATTTGTTTACCTTTCAGAAGAAAAAAATACAGTGGTCGAAAAAGTGGAAAACAGAAATGGAGCACAGCCGATCGGCCAATGAGATTGCAGATGCTTGCCTGCGTGCAATCGGCAGGGAAGCTTGGGCATGGTGTAAGTGGGCCGTACAACGGCCCGTAGACCGTTCGTACTATTTTACGAGCCGGAACGGCGTCGGAATTTAAATGCGTGATTTTTTAATATTTCTTTCATTAAAAATTAATTTAAATTTTTCACGACTAAATACACGTGTAGTGACCACACCTGACCGACGCACGCTTGAAGTGGAACATTCATCATGCATTCAAGGTGATGTTAGCGAGAACGCCTCTAAAATGCGCAGTTTTCAATAGGACTTCCAGGCTTCTTTCCTCACTTATCTGCTATTAACAAAGTATAGGGTCATTATGTCCATTGACAGTTGACACTAATGCCTGGCCTAAGTAATGTTAGCCGCAAGCGGCCATGTGTTGTCCATTGTACCAGTTAGAGTCTCTCTCTTATTCTCAGACACGTGCGACACGGCCCTTTGAAAATCAAATCACTCGAGTTGTCATACAAGAAAAGAGGTATTTTTGTGCTTTTCAGGGTTTTGTGTTCAGAAATACTATTCATTGTTGTCATGAAATGTAACAAAATAGGTTTATTTAGTCCGACACTGCAAGGGGGCAACTTGTTTTTAATCCTGCTACTTTATCGGTTGTAATTTGATAAACTTTCAATTGTGCAAAGCATTACCAAAACGTCTATGTTGTTGGAAAACTTCGGTTGAGATGATGTTTTGTATTATGCGGAAAAATGAATTGTGGAACAGAAATTTAACCTGATCCAGAGAAAAGTTTTAGTTCTAACGAAATAAAGGTTTGTGCATAACATTCGTTTCAGAAAGGTACGAAAGTGTTGTATTGTTCCAAACAAATGCAATTCCAGAAGGACCAAAAATAAAAACCGCTGGAAATGTCCCACTCACGACGTAAAATATGCATTGCTCGTGCGTGCAGGGCGGGGAAAATAAGACATGTTTTTTTCCCTAACAGATTGTAAAAAGGATTTTTTCGCAGTGCATTTGTATGAGGTCCTTAGAACTGACGTCTCGAAAGCTGCATGCATTACCTTGGAGATGACACCTTCTCGAATCCACCCATGGTGTAGTTCCGAGAGGGATATGTGATGGTTTCGTTGAAGGTGAAAGCTGAAGTCAGGTTAGAATTGGGGCACCCCACCGTGGAAAGGGAGGTCGGCCTGTTCGGAGCCCCGAACATTTTGCTGCCGACACTTATCCACGACGTCAAAGCGAATCCACAAGCCAGTCCAATGAAAATACCCTAAAAACAGTCAAACAGTTGAATAGTCAACAGTAAAAATTAGTTTTGAAATAGTCAAATAGTTTTAGAAACAGTCAAAAAGTTTTAGAAACAGTCAAAAAGTTTTAGAAACAGTCAAAAAGTTTTAGAAACAGTCAAAAATAGTTTTAAGAAAGACAATAAAGTATTGTCTTAACAGTTAAACAGTCAAAAATAGTTTTAAAACAGTCATATAGTTTTAAAAACTATCAACTGTCAAAAATAGTTTTAAAAACTGTAAACTGTCAAAAATAGTTTCACCTAAGACAAAAAATACTATCCCATATGGGGCAATTTTATTTCGACGTTACTTTAGATGGCATAACTTTAGATTCGCATTTAGATGTAACATTAATTTTAATTGCTTTTGTGGTAGCATATATGTATCGTCATGATTCTAATAGCTAAATTGCGAAAGACAAATTCGCACAAACATCTGACTTAACACTGTACATTTTGGTAATATTTCTGAAAAAATTGAGATTTGTATGTCATTAAACATGTTATTCCCGGAACTCCTTTGACCATAACCCTCTTTTTTTTTAACTTTAAGTTAAGTATATTTTTTACGCTTTACAAGTTCCGCTTTCAACAGATTTGAGTGCGATCGAAGAACTTAATCTCGTTTTCACCTTTTTGTAAGCATGTTCTTCCACTAAGCTTTTCAATTTTACGGAACTTTGTATAGTTTCATAGCTTGAGCATGCTTACACCAGCGAAATATCTTTTCCAGTTAGCGGAGAAATCAAACTGGATCGTGGCTAAATCACACGTGCTTAAAAATGACAGCACACGTGTAGGCGTTTCGCTTATCAGCACGGGTGCTGTATTCCGAGTGAATTTTTTTACAGTGAAATATATTTATGAAATGTTCGTGATAACATATTTTACCTCCTGATTGGCTGTTGAGGTGAGCATTCCCAAAAGATATATGCTGAATACGGGTGCCAAGATGGTAGCATTTAACACGGTCGTGATTTCATAAACACCTTTGATGAAAGAGATGAGAAATGGCAAACAAGTGATGACAAACCCGATTCCAACAACTGGAAATTGAGAACATAATGACAAATGTATTAAAAAAACATCGTGTATAAATCATAGAGATAGTAAATCCGTGTTCTCTAGGACACTTTCTAGAGGAGTCACAGGAGGTACTATTTTTGGTACTGTTCTGTTCTACGAAATTCCGAGCAGGCCTCAACATGGCTGCCACGTGGGCATTTAATTCTATAGTTATTTTTAATTTCATGTCTCGTCTAGAAAGTACTATCCTCTGTTGTAAACACAATTATACAAAACTTTACTGTAGTTTCTTAACTTGCGCATGCCAACACAATAGGAAAATCTTTTCTAGTGAGCGGGGAATTCAAATTGGATCATGATGTGATAGTGCACGGTTTTTCTACATCTATGGTATAAATCGAAATTGTTTAAAAGGATATACATATAGTCTAGACAAATAATAAAGTATATACATTAGATCGCATTCACATAATAATGGCTGACACCGTTATTAAATACCACTCATGGGTAGGGGTAGGCATTCTGATAGTATTGTGGATAACCTCATCGTCAGTAGAACTTGTACAGACACTAGAAGCGCATTCTTTAAAAGCTTAGAACCACAACATTGTCAATCAAAAGCTTAATACAATTCCAAAAATTTTTTCCTTAAGCACAAGATTGATTTTTATTTCTATAATACGATCAAAAATGTGCCCTAATATAGAAATATAAAATTTCTCAAATTTGAGAACCCATCTTTAACAATGTACCTAATAGCTTTGCCAGAAAGGTGAAATTGATCTTCGAGGCCGTTTTCTCCGAGACGTTCGGCTTGAGAAAGTCGTCGATGACAACTGTCGACATGGCGTTGACGGCCGACGACATGGTCGAGATGGAGCCGCAGAGGATCCCCCCCACGCACAGTCCGGACAAGCCCGGATACCCCGCCATCCGGCTCACGATGTAGTAGGGCACGATCTGTGGAGGAACAATAAGAAAATACTTATTTCTGTAATTACAAGGGGAAAAGAATCCAGATTTCACATGTTTTTCTTAATATCAGACGCGTGCAAACAGTAATATTTTTTACCGGATGTTATTAACTAAGATTGGGCGATTTTTCTGAAAAGGACACTTTATTAAAATAAGCTTGCGACCTTTTTACAAGATCTGTTGAAAGGAACAAACGGCTAATTTGAACCTGTTTTTAGAAATAAGTTTGAAGAGCCCATTCCTGATGTTTAGTTGCTTAGTTTAAAATCTTACAAGAGCACGCAGTAGATATTTCAGACCTACTCAACTGTTGTATCAATAGAAATCTTCGTAGGAGATCTACATTAGAATACCCGGTCTTGCTAAAAAGTACATTTTAACGGTGTGAGGTCTTTCAAAACACATTTCGTAGTTTCAACTGCTATATCGCTCAGAAGTTGCTAAGAAATAGCACGTAAAATAGACAAGAAAGGCAAGCTTAACGTCATAATCCATTGTGAGTGTTTTTACCGGAAGTGACATATTGCTTACTTTAAAATCAATTAGGGACAAATTTAATCAACCTTTCACTAGTGTAAATTATACCATTCGATGTTAAATTGAAAGAACTGTTGTTTTCGCATGAATTTTAAATTCATGCAACTTCCTCATTATACTCTAATAAGCCATCTGATAGCGTATTTATTTTTTTGTGAGGTTTCTTACCTGGTCGCCTTTTCCGAGACCAATCCCACTCTTTTCGGAAAGAGGGTTGCAGTTGCGGAATATCACAAACATGACGAGACCTATCGTGTTGGTGAGGACGCTGATCAGAAAGCTCGGAACGGAACTCCACAAGAAAGCCCTAATAACATGACACGGTTACATATAAGCAATATTTAAGGGTTTTAACTGCAAAAACTAACATTCTCCAAATGATGTCGTCTTCATTTGTTATGTTGCAACGAAAACGCATGAATTTGGTAAACCCTCCAGTCCAACTTCAATCCGTCTTGATAAGTATAGTAACATTTCTTCAATTTTTTTATACCATCGCCAATGAACAGTTGGTCCCCTGTATCGTAACTGTAGTTTGGAAAATGCGTGTTTTGCAATTGGAGCCTTTTCCCTTAAGGGAGAATGACCACGGGTCTTTAAAACCAAAGTGTCTCTGTTTTAATCCAATAAATAATAAGCCGCATTTCTCCAGATGTATGGAATATTTTACAAACGGTTCTTTTATATGATAAATGTAGCAGATTTACAATCCCACTTTTTAAATTTTTTCGATTTTTTTTTAATTTTCAAAATATAATTTTTCAACAAAATATTCAAACCCAGTTTCACAAGTGGGATTATAGAGCTCTGTATTTCAACTACATCGATAATATTTAAAAAAAACGTTTGTAAAACTATTCAATACAGACGGAGAAATGCGGATTGGAAAATATTTTTTCTCTATTGGATTAATACAGAGGTACTATGGTTTGGAGACCCGCGGTCATTCGGCCTGATTCGCAATTAATAAAACTCTATTGCTACAAGATAAATAAATGCTCTTTTTTACGATTGTGCATTTTCCAATTTCTTGATGGCAAAGGCTCTCTGCATCTCAGACTGGTTAACGCAGATGGACATCACTCCGAATTGCAGCCCGAAAGCGAGCGAACTCCAGAAAGTGTAGCGAACAGTCGGATCAAAGTCAAAACTGAAAAGAACAAAATGTATATTAGTTTTATCGAATTTTAGCTTTTAGGGCAGTGAGACAAACCATGGCCTACTCAATTTTAAGGTCATAGAAGCTCGTTTTGACTTCCCGCTGTCCAACGGTTCGGGTGGTCGGCTTGTACGAAGAAAAAGTATGAAACCTGTATGAAACCTATTCATACACGGCTGATTATACTTTTCAGGTTTCGAATAGGTTTCAATCTTCTCTTTCGGAATAGCCGACAACCCAAACCAGACGCCGGATGGTGTGACGTCATAGAGATCTTCGGCGGCATTATCAGTAGAGTAGGCAGTGGCCAACAGCCGGTTTTCAACTATGGTTCTGGTTAAGATTTTACTTGACCAGATAGGGACACTAGGGGATTAGTCTCACCACTAGGGGATTAGTCCCACCACTACCACCCACCAAGATTCTTTACTACTGTTTTTTTACTACTGTGTTTTGATCCACTGTCGGTATCATTAAATATTTTGCTAAAATTTTAAGGTCTGAACTTTCTTGTCCGAAACATGCAAAAATGGCCTTATTAGTGGAACTTGGTAGTAGATAAAGGGTTAAGGTAGTGCTTTACTTGAAGAACTCCAGCCTGCCTGCCTCGTAGGCTATTCCGTACACGTTGCCGAGACCCCCTGCTTCCTGAATACTAAATGCGAGCACAGCGAGAAGACAGGAGAACATGCAGAGCAGTTGGAAGACGTCGGCCCACATCACTGCTTTCATTCCGCCCTGGAGAAGTCATCAAAAGGCATTAAAGTAATAAGTACTTCTTAGTTATCTTGAGAAAAAGTTAAAGCTAAATTAGTAAATACAAAAAATAATTATAAAATAATGGCAATATGTATCCTTTTAACCAGATAACTCAATTTTTACAATTTAAGGGTGTTTAACTCCTCATAAAGGATGGGATTAGAACCCCGCAATTGTTTAACCTATCTACATTCTAAGTATTAATATAGATTAATTAATATAGATAATTAAGTTTTAAGAATAATACAACTTTGTACTGAAGAACTACTGGAAGCAGTGAAATACGAAGAAAATCGTTATGAACAAACTATTATAGCATTAAGGTCAATGGGCCATTCAAGGGACCGGACGTTTATGATGTTATAAACGAGTTGTCGTTGTAAACGAAAAACGTTGAAACAGAGGTGAACTGAATGAATAAAACACTCACGAGTGCACTAAAACTTGTGCTCACGACTCCCATGAGAATGAAGCACGTGTTCAAGTCCAGCTTCGTCGTGGCATCCAACGCCAGGGCAGGAGCGTAGAGGGTCACGGGGAGATAAAGGAGCTGCAAAATAGCACTACTGCTCAAAACAATTAGGGGAGCACTTGGCGTACTTTTGTAAACCCTTTCAGTTCCAACTTCTTATTTTTTATTCTAAAAATCTAAAATTTGTGAAATAGTTTCATTATGCATCCAGAACGAAATGATAAAAAACAGAGGGGAAAATCTTAATTTTACTGAAATTTAAGGGGAGGGGGGGGGGTGGGGGGGAATCGGAATGATAACTTTTGAATAAATTATAACAATATTTTTTTCAAAACTTTATTTGTTAAAAATAGTTAAAAAACAATTTTAAAACATCTAAGAATGCAAGCGTGAAGAATTTAGGGTCAATTTATTAATTTATTTCATGAAAATTTTTTGGGAGTGAATTTTATTTTATCATGTTTTTCATATTTTCATTTAATTAAAACAAACATTATTTAATTCTTCAAAAGACACGATTCTTCCATCTAACGATAAATAAGGGCGAGCTCAACTTAGTGAGACAAAGAAATCGCAAGGCTGATGATTCCAAATGGAATCATTGGGGATGAAAGAGTTTAAATCATGCATTCCCCTAATTGTTTTGAGCAGTGTACTTGTGTGACACAAACCAGGCGCGGATCCAGAGTTCCTTCCTCTATAGGGGGATAATCTGGACTTTTTTTTGGGAGGGGGGGGGGGTGATTTATTATAATTTTTAACAATTCTCAATTTTTAATAATTCTCAATTTTTAATACATCATCTTTAATATTTCATAATTTATTTAAATAATAAATATTCGCAACTATTTTCAAATACTCGTTTAAAACTATTATTTTTTCAAGGCATCTTTCTTTCATAGATGATTTGATATTAAAATAAATGAAAAAAAATTAACAAAATATTTCAATAATTTATCTATCTCGTATATTTAAAAATGCAATGTGCAAAATTTTAAAAAGTTTCATAAGAAGAGATCTTCTTGTGAACGAATTCTGAAATTCAACAATATGAATTTATTTTAACGTACGTTCAAACTCAGATATTGCGTTATTCATAAGAATATGGTCAATTAAAAAAAAGTTCTTTGGGGGGGGGGGGGTAATTACCCCAAAAAAAACCCACTGTATCCGCCACTGTGCTTAACCGTAATTTTACGTATCAGTATAACAAACTAATTGAAAATTTAATAACTTAATCCTACACATTACACTGTAAAAAAAGCGTAACTTTCGTCTGATGACTTACCATTTGAATAAAACAAACAATGGATATGAAGTGTCTCGTTTGTTTACCGAATCTCATCTCAAGGTACTGAAAAAAAATGGAAACCACCATAAAATGTTAAGAAGTTGTATTAATTAATCATAAAACTGAATCATTACAATATTCCTTCGCTCTTTCGATGACCTCCATCGCTTTTCCCATGTTTGTATAAAATATTTGGTTTTTGAACAAACAGTTCACAACAAATAAATTAAAAATTCTCTTGTATAGTCCTCCCACCACTTCTTAGTATCTATGACGTGTGTTTTAGACGCGTCCAAACTTTCACTCGTAAAACGAAAAGGGGTCAGGAAGATTTTGGTTTCAGCCAGAGTTACTATATTTGGAGATTCATTGCTTTTGCAGTTGCATATTTCTTTAAAGTTTAGAAACAGTGTCTCAACTGAAGGGCGGTTCGAACTTGCATGGATTCACTATTATTGCATAGCTATTTTTTTTTAAACTTATAGCGTTCCCCGAAGTGATACTGAATATGGTAAATAATACATACTACAGATGCAAATCTATTGACGATCAAGTCAAGATAGAAAAAAAATGCACGTGCAATTAATGACAACCCCAACAATCCGCAGGCTCGCCAAACACCATGGGATTGGTTCTCTACCTTTTTACAAAGTGGACGCTTCCACAATCAAAATATTTGGGATGCTAATTTGTGGCAGGCGGACTTTAAAAGTTTAAAAATGTTTAAAAGTTTGAAAATGGCATTCAATCGAGGAAAGTTTCGAAAGCGCCCAATCCATTTTTATTATTTCCAGTACCAATAACACCGTTTCGATCAAACATTAGGTAGAAGAACAAAACAAAATTTAAAATCTACTGTCAAATATCCGATATCGTTAGAAATATAAAATTTAAAAAATCCCCTTTTGAACAAATTTTCGATTTATTTTTTGCAAATACTTCAAGGCCAATAATTTCTCTATATATACTGTTACCGAGCGTGCATGAGGTCTGAGAAAAGATACACAAGACCGAAGTTACTATTGATAGATTTCATGACAGAGGTTCCAATAAGGTACACAGTTAAAAAATTTCGTGCAAGATTACACCGAAATTCTGGAACTTTCTAGCTGCCACCACGATTTGAAGCATTGATTTACCACTTCTGAGAAGCATCAAAGTTATGGTTTTTACCACAAAATTGGTGAATACTCGCTCGAAGTAGTTGTGGCGGTTAGAAAGTTTCTGGGTTCCGGTGCAATTTTGCACCAAGCTTTTTAAAAGTGTATGTTGTAACGGTCATCTTTATTGTAAAATTCAATATGGAAAAGAAGGTATATTGACATGCTAAAGATGTCCATCTGTCCTCCCGTACTACCCTTCGAAAATCGGCTTATTTTTATTTTTTAACACAGTTGAGTTAACAAAAAGTATGAAAGATAGGTCTCTGAGATGTCATAGATATGTCATCAGAGACCTATCTTTCATACTTTTTGTCCACGTTTCTCTACGTTCGGAAGAAAATCTGTGTCTGCCGTTGAACTATCCATTGAGATAGCATCGAAATGTAATTTCTTGCTTTCGTCTATCCGTCTATCCTGACAATAAGAATTGTAATGAAATGAGTATTAGGTTGGTTGGTAGACATATATTTTCAGGCTTGTGTGCTTGGTCACAAAGACCCGCTTATAAACCATCGTCAAGAAGGACGGACACGACATAACGCACACATATACAGATGCTGCCATCTATCGCCACCTCTACAATTTAGACTTGTCCCTGAAGGGGAGGGAAATAGTCTCCAGGGACCTGTACCCGTGGTAAACTGCGCAATGACCGCCCACAGGACTTTCGGACAAAACAGATTTAACGAGCACGTACTCCGCATATACTCGACAAACACAAACATCCATGCCTTACCAGGATTCGAACTCGGATCCAGAAGCTCCAAAGGCTAGCTCCCTAACCGTTGCGCCGCCGGGTCGGCAATGAGTATTAATTCAACAGGGTAACTTGACAGTCAGATTACGGGTTTATGCGTCTGTGTCCCAAAGAGGGTCAATCGTAATGAGACGGACACGCTACCTACGAGTCACTTAGACGGTTGGTAGAGTTGAAAAAACGACACACTAGAACTACACAGGCTTTTGGCTGAGCCGGTTGAAACGAAAAGTAAGTTTTTTTCCCCAACGGGGGTATTTTATTGGAGGTCAAGCCTTTACAGACTCAGCATATTCCCCAGAACTCAAAGTCATATTTTGTGGCACCATTTAGGCGGCTCTCGCTACCGATTTTGACGCTCAGATTACAATGAATCTGAGCTCTCTGTGGGGGTGCCGAGATTTGTATGCTCGAGTACGCCGAGATTTAAATTTGCCGAGAGAACCCAAGCCAAATGGGTACTTCAGGGATCTTTTACTAGCCACATAATTATATGACATGCGTGCCCAAAATTTTCCCATTAACGGAAAGTAAGTACCCACCACATAGATGGTTTGCGCCTGCACAGCATAGAAGACGGGCAGGAATACATACGCGGCCACCAAACTTCCAACGAAAACGAAGACCAGGGCAACGCACCTACAAAATATTGCACACAAAATATATGGAGGGATCAGAGTACAAGTGAACCAAATCCATAAACGCTTCTTTGTGCTACAGAGGTTTAAAGTTAAAGTTTTATAACAAAATAACATCTTAATTTTTTTTAAATTGCTGTTGCCTAGAGGATATTATCCAAACTAGGATTTTTTTATGATGGCACTGAAATTCTACATAGTTAGTGTCTGCAGTTGAGCTGCTAACTCAAAAACGAAAAATTTGGATTTGGTTCACTTGTATTCTGAACCTTCTATACGTAAGTTTTTTTCGAATATAGATGATAGTATCACCATTGTAGATGGAAGTAACACCCCTTCATTTACAATTATGTAATCTTTTTCTAGAAATAACGAGAATATAAAGGCTCTATCCCATGGTCAGTGAATTAGTTTACCAAGAAACAAAAGAGATATGTTCTCTAAACTATCTATATGTTCACACGAACAAAGACCAAATCTATATATATAAAAGGCAAAGTCCTGACTCACTCACTCACTCACTGACTGATCTATTCACGTATCAACGCCCAGCCCAAACTACTGGAGGTAGAGCTACCAAATTTTAGGAAAATATTCTTTTCATATCGTAGGCGTCATTTAAGAAGCGATTTTTCGAAATTCGAACCCAAACGGGCGTAGAAGTGCAAAACGTGAGCTGAATTCTCTATAGGAATAGCATTATGCATTGTGTTTTTATTCAATTTTTCTATTTTTAATTTGAAAAAAGAAATTCACCGCGAGGAAAATTAAGTGAAAAAAAAGAAGAGTATAGGGGAAGAACCACTTTATTTTTTAGGAGGGGTTCCGTAATTGTATCTGCTTGGCGGACATTGTCGATAGGAAACCGGTTTTTCTCTTTCTTCTTCGCTTGGTCCAAGCGTCACTCACATTTCACTCACTCACATTCACTCTCTCTTCCTCTCACCATCACTCCCTTACTCATTCACTCATTTCACTCACTCACTCCTTACTCATTCACTCATTTCACTCACTCACTCATTTCACTCACTCACTCACTCACTCATTTCCTCACTCATTTCACTCACTCACTCCTTTCACTCACTCACTCATTTCACTCACTCACTCACTCATTTCACGCACTCACTCTCTCACTCATTCACTCATTTCATCACTACTCATTTCACTCACTCACTCCCTTACTCATTCACTCATTTCACTCACTCACTCTCTTCACTCACTCACTCACTCACCATTTCACTCACTCACTCCCATTCACTCATTCACTCATTTCACTCCTCACTCATTCTCACTCACTTCACTCATTTCACTCACTCATTCACTTCACTCATTTCACTCACTCACTCATTCATTTCACTCACTCACTGATTTAACTCATTCAGTAGCCTGGTAGCCAGTATATTGCTTGGCGATTTTTGGTGATCTAGAAAATTTAACGTTGGGTTTCTATATTTAACAAGTTGTATCGTAAGCAAAGACTTTACAAACAGAAATAAAAGTTCAGCTATAATATGGTAGCCAGTATTGTTATTTAAATCCTTATTTTATTTATTGATTATCTTTTGAAATTGTATACTGGACCAGGCTTTTCTTTGTTTATGAAACTGTCGATTTAATACAGCTATGATATAAAGGCCGATTGACTTTTGGAATTGGCGCCTTTTGGCGAAGTTGAATTTAAGGTAGGGTAGCTATACCCATCCAGTTGTATGGGTTAGGGTTAGTTTGAATTATCGTTGAACTACAGCTACCCATGAGGGCTATTGACCATAGTTAAGTGACGAGCCGACACCTGAGTTGGCACCCAACGCAAATTTTAAGGGCGTGATCGTACGGAGAGTTGGAACTTTGAAGGATATTTAACGTAAACTCCCTCCGCACAGGGTGTTATTCTTCGGCATTTTTTGGCTGTACGCTTTTAGGTCGGCAGCTATTTAGGCGATGCCCGGACCTGAACCTGGGACCTTTCGCATGCAAGGCGAACACCGGGGCCTATGAGAAAGCCCTCTAACTCATGGAAGGGCCTGGGTACAATCGGACATGGAGAATCAGAATGGGATGCAACAATTGGTATAAAATAAAAGTTTACATAAAAAATTACTGTTAGTAAGGGTCTACCCGTGCAACGCCGGGTTTATAAAGCTAGTATTGTATATGAGTTTCTTTTCTCTAATATGGATGATAGTATCAACAGTGGTAGAAAGAAGCAACAACCATTCATTTATAATTTTGTGTATGTAATATTTTTTCTAGACGTATACAGAATAACTGCTTTGTATCCTTGGTCTCGTCTGCGCGAACACATACAAGTTCTGTGAAAACTGATTGGTCAGTGTGTTAATTTACCAAGAACAAAATCAGTTGTTGTAAGAGCTGCCTGTGTTCACACGAGCAGGTACCAAGCAACAGATCCTTCAAACTTGATTTTAAAAAATTAACCCCTTAACGATTGTCAAGAAAACGGTCACATAAAAGTGAATATTTTTGTATATATATCCCAGAAAAGTATGTTAAAAAATGTGTATGGACAATTTTTATGTATCCATTTTTAAATTTTTTTATTTGTTTTTAGTTTTAAGTTTTAAAAAATATAGTTAATCTTATTATCGTTGTAAATGGTGGATTTAGGCTACACCTCCTCTAGAGTAGGTGTTGGCTTAAGTTAGTTTTAATCTTATTGGCGCGTTACTACAGAACACTCGAGCCATTGACGTTTTCATTGGTGGCTTTAAGTTAGTTTCAATCTTATTGGTGCGTTACTACTCCAGCCCGGAAATATTATGAGAGCGAGAAATAGAGGGGCGAAACCATTTTCGCGGGAGCAGGAACAAAGGGGTTAAGCACGCGCGTCTTGGTGTCTACTGAAATAAAACATTGATCCTCATAGAAGAAGGACAATTTTGAAGTAGAAAGCAATTAAAAACACCTCTGCGTTCCAAAAAGGAACGTGTCAGCAGGCTCGCCGATCAGAAGCACCCCGGACAGTTTGGTCGCAACCAGTGAAAATACGACCGGGAACCGAGTCATATTGCGCCCGGCCATCAGGAAGTCGTCCGTGGATTTCTGTCTCGACCCTGTGAACCGGAAGAACAGGCCGATGGACACCGAGATCAGCATGATGACCACGATGATGACGTAGTCCCATGGACCCAGAGTGAAGTCCATCCTGTTAGGTCTTGTGCACTGATGTTGGGTTGGTGAATGTTGAAGCTTTATGATAGTCTAAACAATCTGAAAATAAAGAAATGGTAACTCAATTGGTAAACTCAATGAAGACGATTGGCGAGTTTTCTTTCCATAAGAAAACCAGCTTTTTTTATGCTTTAGTTTATCAAAATAAGCATAATATGAAACAAATAAAGGACTATATATGTCCATGAGTGAGCAAAACACAGCCGGCATATGTCCTTGATGTTGTCTGAGTATAGATTGATGCCAGAGGGGGGGGGGGAATTCCCCAAGCTGAGCCAAAGATCTTAAAATGGAGGGACAGTCAAAAAATAAATATGTTTAGGTGTAAGTGAAACATAATCACAGTTACTGCAGAGACGGTAAGTTCTGTTTTCTTCTTCCAGGATTTCCATGCCTCGATAGTGACCAGTTCTAAGGTGGGTGATAGTTTTCGTAAAGTCTCTATTTGCGTT
Organism: Oedothorax gibbosus; assembly: GCA_019343175.1. NCBI lineage: Eukaryota > Metazoa > Arthropoda > Arachnida > Araneae > Linyphiidae > Oedothorax > Oedothorax gibbosus. The sequence goes on from CM033280.1 coordinate 44,323,346, forward strand.
GATTTCACAATTATCTGCGAGTCTTTTTCAATGGTTTTCTCTTTCATACGGAACCTTGCGTTTGGATTAACATCGTCGAGAGAGACTTTGGCGATGTTTTCATTATTGCGATTTCTCTCTTCCAAGTTGATCTGCCTTTTCGTTTCCGGGGATACCGACATGCGTGGGCATCCACTGCAGAATACATATCTTGTTTTGTTTATTAATTTCTTCCAGTTGGTGTTGGATATCTTGGGTTAGTCTAGATTGACCTTTACTTAATGCTTCTAATGCAGCTTTGGAGTCACAAAAGATAACTAGCCCATTAGCTTTGTCAGTGTTGCTCAATGAGAGGTATTCATGCAATGCATTAAATATTGCTCTGAGTTCACTAGTGAAATTTGAGGCGATGGAACCAGTGCCCAATGAACGGTTTGTTGTTGTACCGTTTGGTAAAACAAAGTTTACGCCCGCACCACCTTTTTGAATGGTTTCGTCAGCTGAGCCATCAGTATATGCGTGAACAAGCAGGTTACGTTCTGACATTGCATTGATTGTTTGCATACCCTTTTCAAAGATAACTGATGTTAATTCTTTTTTAGAACATGGAACAGCGAGATTTGTATTGATAGTTGTATTTTTCGGTAATAGAGAATGCAGGCTCTTCCAGAAAGTCAAGGATGCTGTGTTCGAGACTGATCTCTCGTCTTATATAGGAATCGAATTGTAAAGTGGATGATCTTTTAAACCTGCTTTTCTTATACCAATTTTCAAAAGTTCTTCGTGAGATGTGGTCATAGTCGCGAATTCGTATTTTGTTAGTAAAGTGTATGGTTTGCTGCTTTCTTCAGTTATTGAGTGATGCTAGGCCACATTCTCGTATCACCTTTTCATTGTTTATAGAGGAAACTGCACCACAGATGATTTTTACCGCTCTTGCCTGGATGCTATCCAAGTAGTGGAGTGTTGTACCTGAAGTGTGGGCCAAATGGGGGTGGTGTACTCAAGATGTGGTCTTACTAGGGCTGTATCATTGAGCTAGAAGGTAAACTGCAGTGAGGTGTCAGCGAGCCGAAAACCCACTCACACCCTTTTGAGCGAACAGGGCAGAAAAGGACTATTTTCCCTACACTTGTATGCAATGTTTGTATGAGACCCCTCTATCATATTGACTTGGGCTCCTAATTGTATTTTAACATTTTTAGTTCGAAAGAAATTAAATTTCTTTAACTTTAAATTCCAACTTTTTTAAGAAATAACCATGTGGATCACTAACTAAGAACCAGAGAAGACGAACCCAATAGCGAAATAGGCAAGTTTCTAGGTTTTCTGCCTGGTTCGTTTCTGCTGCAGTGCCGTGTATTCCTCCGCGTTTCGTTATTGAACCGGCTCTTTTGCTGCCCTGTTCAGTGATTTACCACTATTGTGGTGTATCAAAGTTATGGTTTTACCACAAAATTGATGAATCCACCCTCCAATAAATTGATGAATTAAAAAAGAAAAACTTAAATTGCAATTTGTTATTCTATTGAGATTCGCATAAATTTTAATGGTGGATGTAGTCTAAATACACTGTAAATCCTTAGTGTAACATTTACTCCAGCTTGTGTTGACGTCGGTTACACAAAATTTATGTAATAACGTTAAACCGCAAAATAGGTGTAACGTTACAAACTTTTGTTACGTTTCTCCCAGTGGCGTAGCGAGGGGGGGGGGGTTACGGGGGATTAGAACACCCCCCCCCCCATGGGGTCTTACAAAAGTTTTTTGCAGAGCTCCAATACCACTTATCTCAAAAAATTTCACCCCCGGGGGGGGGGGGGGGGAGAATCAAACCTTTCTTCATTAAAAAGTTAACTTTTTTGAATTGCTGTAATAATTTTTACATAGAACCTCTTTAATGTCATCTCGATTATCGCACTCCTTCTACTCTACACTCAGGAAATATTGCGATAAGGGATGTAATTGTACAATAATTATATTATAATTCAGGATCTTTATATAAAATGGCCGGATTGTAAGAATAACAAAATTTTGGTGGCGCAGTTTTTGTCAATAGCGATTTGTGGCAATAATTATATAAATTATAAATAAAAAAAATATTCGCAAACCTCTAAAATATTTATTACTTCGAAATTAACATTGGGGCCCTAATGTCCAGGATTAGGGCCCCTAGTCGGAAGGACCTAAAATTGCATTCCATTACAACAAGAAATTTGCATAAAAGTTTAATTAATTTTGTAAATTTTGTTAGTATTATTGCAATCTTCGTGACTTTTCAATTATTTAAAAAAAAATTTTAAAGACAACTTGATAAACAAAATTCATTAAAATATTTAACAAGAGTGGGTCCTATGTCATTTAAGTAACATTTATTATTAAGGAAAGACCACTTCTCATTTTCTAAATGTGTAAAACAAATATTTGTAATAATAAATGGTAGGACACTTGCAGTTTTAATGTCACAAAATGTTGTGTTACAAATGGGTGTTACAAAATCCCACTGCTTCCCAATTTTGTCTTTTTCTTTTGTATTTCGGATGTAATAAGAATAAAAATTAAATCCACAATAAAAATTAAATACTGTAAAGCTATTTTTCCGTAATATATAGTATTTTTGATTTGTCACAGTTTTTTCAATAATTGTTATATATTTCATTAAAAAATATTCAGTTTATCACTTTTCCGTAGACTCCGTAAAATGAAGAGAAAAGGGGTCCTGAGGGGGGGGGGGGGGGAGGTCCTCGGTGACGCACCCTAACTTTATAGCTTTCTACCACAACCCACAACCTCATTCTGTACAAAACGAAGGTTAAAGTATCAATTTCACGTCTTGTTTTTCTTGGAATTTTTTTGTAGGATGCACACCCCCACCCCGTCTCTTAGCCAATAGACCAATCTCTCTTTGACTAACTAGAAAGCGCGGGAACGGGGGGTCTTTTGGAAAATAAACACATACACAAGGCAGCAGGCAGCTCGTTCTGTACTGTACTTGTACTTGTCATTCATTGTCAAACTTAAAAGCCATAGAAAACTCCTATAGTTTGAAGTGTATTTCACCGCTATTTTTATAAAATAAATGATATTTTGGTTCAAAAATTAATTAATGTAACCAAAATATAACTCAATTCTTGCAAAAGAAATTGCGTATTTTGATAAGTCTTCACACTCTTCACTAATCATGGTATTGAGGTAAGTGACGATTTGTTATACTTTATGTAATTATACATTATCTGTATTTTTTAATCGTTATAATTTTTGCATTTTGTAGTAGCTATATGATGCGAAGCTTGTTTGTTAGTTACCATTTTTTTTAAAAAATAGGCAGCCTTAGATTTATTTACCCAAAACGTGAAATTTTTTGTTAACTTATATAAATCAGTAACTTTAATCCTCATTAACTTTATAATACATCAGTAACTTTAATCCGAAATAAGTGCTTAAGCGTGTTTATTAATAGTTACCATGCGTTTAAGTTCATCATTAATGAAGAAATTTGACTTCTTATGATAATTTATTTTATTTGTAATAAATAATTTAATTTATAAGTTATAATTAATAATTTTAATTTATTAGTACTAAGTTATGCAAATTAACGAATGTTATTAATTATAACTAATTTTGTTTTAAACATATAATTATTAATATTCATTAATTAGCATATTCAGTTAAAAACTACATTGATAATTATTATAATGAAGTTTCCTTTAAATCGAGTCGGCAACTTCAAAATTTTGTAACCCCCCCTTGGAACAATCCTGGCTACGCCACTGGTTTCTCCGTAAGTTTGTGCAGCGTTACGAAGTGAAACCAGAGGGAGCTAGGCTTCCACCGGTTTTACGGAGGAACGTTACGCAGTACGTTTTTACAGTGTTCCAATAAATACCCAAAATAACTTTGTATATAAGAAATTATTAATCTTTATACGTATACTAAAAATTAATTTATAGCTATTAGAGCAAATTTACATACTATGTAGAATTATATATAAAATATAAATACCTATGTGATGAATGGCCTTTCCATATAAACTCCCAATATCAAAACAAATTCAGGAATATAAAAAAAGTACGCAATGCATTATAAAATGGAGTAAAAATTCCAATCACAAATTACCCGACCAAAATGTATGGACAAACGAATGTATTGAAGTTTGGATCAGAAACCAATCCCGAAGAAAATCCGAAGCACGACTTACCGAAGACCGAAATGTATGGACATTTACATACAATTGTCTAGACTAGGTAAGAAATCTTTATGCTAAACTCTTCAATTGAATGTCATCGAATTTGGAAACCTTGTTTCTATCTTAAGGTACGTTTTTTTCTTGAATATAATTATGGCAAGTTCTTGCACCATTATTTGATCGTTAGTAACGGTTTGAAAGTATTGCTTTTGAAAATCCAAAATGGAAATTTTGTGTTGTCTACACGCTTTGGATTCCAAAAAAGTGGTTTTCGAACATTGGAAAGTATGTATGTCTGATAAAAAAAACTACAGCTTGGACGTCAAAGTTTGCTAGGCTTACAAGGTTTTAAGAGTCTTACATTTTTACAAAAGATGGTACAAAATGTTTTGTAGTATATTTTCCTAATGAATGTCAATACTTGGGAATTTCGATTTATCCCCAAAAGCTTTAGTGTTTTTCCAAGAAATTATTCAATAGGTTTTATTTATTTTAAATGCAATATTACATATTTATTGTATATATATATATTATAATACATATTTATTCTTCGAAATACAAATAAATTTAGCAAACTATAAGTAACAGTTTTTTAAATTTTCGAATAAAAATAGTTTGTTTAATTTTGACGCTTAAAACTTTAATATAGAACTAAATGCTGTGTTTGGATCTTTTTTCGAAGAGTTGGAGGAATTATGTGTGGAAGCTGTTCTAGTGACAGTTTCTGTTACAAACCTAATTGTTTATTATTATATATACTTTAATTTACTATCAATTGGCTTTTCTGATAGGGCTTATTCTAATACATGAAATTTCGATACGGCTTATTCTAATACATGAAAGTTCATCATTTATTCTTAAGTTCGAATGAGCCCGAATGATACTGCGGATGTCCAAACCAAAATGCCTCTGTGTTAATCCAATAGAAAAAAATAATTTCTAAGTCATATTTCCCCGGCAGTATTAAGTATTTTACGAACGATTTTTTTATGTGATAAATGTAGCTGACTTTCAGAAAAGCCATCTATAACCTCACATATTGAAATGGGGTATTCGAATATATATATATATATATATATATATATATATATATATATATATATATATATATATATATATATAATTATATATATATATATATATAGTATATAATATATATATATATATATATATATATATATATATATATATATATATATATATATGATATATATATATATATATATATATATATAATATATATATATATATATATATATATATATATATAGATATATATAATATATATATATATATATATATATATATATATAAAATGATTTATTTTACACAAAATATTCGAACCCATTTCAAAGAGTGGGATTACAGAGACCAGTAAGTTAGCAATATTTATCATATTAAAAAAAACTGTTATAAAAATATTTGATACAGTCTGGCTTACAAAATATTTTTTACCATTGGACTAACACAGAGGCACTTTGGTTTGGAGAACCGCGATCGATCGGGCTCATTCGCCCTTAATATGTTTAAAAAAAGTATACTCTTACCTCTGCCATCATTTTTAACTACCCCTTTTACTATCGTTGAAAACAAAATAATCCGTGGGTTTCTTTTCAAACAGTTTCTTTTTTTTTTTAAAAATCAGTAATGTTCAGTTTTCTTATTCTAATTCTGTAATTTATTCAAATTTTAACAATTATCAGCCGTGTAGCGTAGCTCCAGTGCGACGATAATTCAAACGAAACTAAAAAAATTATCGGCCAAAATTATGCGACAATAGGTACTAAAGTCTGAGCTGTCTTCTTTATTTTTCACTGCTTTTCCTTCTTATATTGCATGATAAGTTCCTTGTGTGTTCAGATGGGTATAAAAAAAAACTTTATTGTCCTTACACGCGTTTTACACGACATATTTCGTGATCTAACTTGTCCTATATGCGTCTTAACTAATAAGACTAAATTTAATATCAGTGCAAACTGAAATTTGCTGAAATAGACGCCATAAAAACTAGGAGTATGTAACACTTCTCGACTTTCAATTACCAACCAATAAATCAATACATTTAATTGTAATTAAAGATCCTTTAAGGTAATTTCAATAACTTTAAAACTAAAACTGTTCTATGGCAGCTATCCTTTACATTTTGCACACGCGCGGTTTTCTCGAAAAACTTATTATGACATCCGACAGATACTGGGAACTCGTGTACCAAATTAGAAAACTGTATCAGTTTGAGCTGCAGACAGACAGACAGACCAATGTTCAAAAAACATTTAGAAGCATCTAAAGCGTGTGGAAAACACGAAATCCCTAGTTTGGATTTTCGACCCCATCGCAGTACTTTCATTACCTTATATTTCTTATTAGGTAATTAAAAGTAACATTGAAGACCTATTTTCATACAGCTGTTCAAATAAAATATTGAAAGTATGTTTACAACTATTCCCCCCCTTCCAAAAATAATAATAATAATAATAATAATAAATAATAATAATAAAAACGTTTTTACAGTTTACAACATTTTAGCAAATAATATAAAGTATTATAAAATAATAAAAAAAAATATTATTTGTTTTAGTACTTTTATTACTCACAGAAATTCTTATAGTACTTCCATATATAGACGGACACGAAAGGAGGATTGACAAAAAATATAAAATACACACCTTTGATGACATACTTTACAAATAACTATTAGGAAGTTTTGAAAATATAATGATTAGAACAAAACTTGAAGAAGATATGCAGTATGAATGCCTAACAGATAGACGTAATTCTTCTAAATTATCAAGAAATCGGGCTAGAAATAATGTTACATAAATGGGTTTAACAAATAATTATACCTATAAATTATTTTGAAAACATTTTTTATAGATTTTTTCCTCAACTTATTATATTCTCAGTATAAGTTCAATTCTCAAGCGATATTAGCAATACCATTCTTTTAACTGTTTGAAAAAAGTCAATATTAACTTACCTTTCATAAGTTTCAATATAAACACCATTAATTATTTTGAAAAGCACAGCATAACTATTTTAAAACAATTAATAATGGTTTATTATGCGGTAACCGCTCTTATATCAAACCATCTCTCAGTTTGAATCAACACCAATGTTTATTTCTTTCTACTTTTCACGAAATCAGATAACAGATAAGAAGAGACAGTTTTCAAAGAAAAACTTATCTTTGCAGACGGGCTTCTTGAAGTTGTGGTTGTTCACCACAGGCGCAACCTCAAAACAGCATCCACTATTAACTTAATGCTAAATATGGTTGAAATGAACTCAAAAGCATTTACAATTTCATAATAACAATTTTTTTTAATTAATATGACCGTATATAAATGTCATGGTTATACTTACGGAATACTACACTGAGTGGTCCAATTATTTTATGACCACACCTCAATATAATATTTACCTTCTATTGCCCTTAGTACTGCGCGTATATTCGTCTTGCATAGATTCTATGACATTTTGGTAGTATAAGGAATATGAGACCATAGTAGATGAACTTTACTTTCCAATTCCTAAATATTTAATGGTACTGGATCCAGCTGCCTAATGCCCCGTTCGATCTCATGACACAAATTCTCAATTGGGGTAAGATCTGGGGAGGCTTACGAAACAAGGTAAAGTTCTATCATGCTCTTTGACTCATCTGAGGGCATTGCGAGCTTTATGACAAGGAGCTTTGTACTACCTGGCTGAAAGTATCCATACCCTGCGGCCGGCAGGGTACACCATTAACATATCCCAGTATTATTGATACGCAATAATGCTCAAATACCTCGAACATTCAGACATTAGGAATCAAAGAACTCATACCATGCCTAAGAAAATATCCCTCAAACCATAATATAGCCTCTACCAGCATGAAATGTTATGGATTGCATGAAATTGAGGATTGTGGTTGCATAAAAACTATCAGGTGGTCATAATAAAGTGGCCTCTCAGTTTATGAGCTATACGTAATAAATTTTTATTTTATCCGTGCATTTTACTTTTTTATCGCGTGAATTTGAGAAAAAGAGGATTTTCTTTCCTGTGGCATAAAAACATCAGTGTCTTACATAACCATACTAGTAATAGCTATAATAGTCCCCTTAAGCAATTAAATTAGTTTTAACAGTAAAATTTATTTAAAAAATTAATAATTTTATTTTTCTGTAAAGTTTGCCAATAAATTGCCTTTGAAATTCGGTATATTACTAAAATCTCTATCAGTAATTTAATGGAAAACAGCAAAAGCATCCAGAGAACTCAAATTAACCGAAACGATTCTTTTTACAAGATCTATGTTTCTTCATCTCCATTTAAAACAAACAATGCACAGTCGCAGTTCTTCAATATCGACAGCAATTCCCCTCAATGCATCAGATGTGGAAGAGATATGAAAGGTTTCCAATCAGTATTCGTGACCATCTGTCTACCAAATATGCAGCCAAAGTCTGAAAAAGGCATGGCGAGTAATATTCCAAGCTTCAGAAAGCAGAGCTCCTTTGCTGGCATGGGACAAAGAAATATTATCGATACAGATGATGTCTCGTCAAGTGACGGAAACCCGATTTCAACTATTAGCATTAACATACGTTCGACAGACGGGAGTTGCCCGTTATGCCAAAATAATACGTCTTTCACCAGTCAGCCTGAAATTGATTACGTTTCAAGAATAAGATATCATTCTGGAACCTGTAATGACTCAAATGACAGTGGTGAATCTAGCACCGGAAATATCGCTTCGCCAAGTAGCCCAGAGCGGTATCCAATAAGTGACAACGTTGGATGCAAGTTCCATACTCCAGTAATAAGCAACGTTGAATCAAGCGATGAAATTTTATCCAATTTATCAAACAAAGACCAATTCGTTGCAAATGAATCATTACATTCCACTTCTAGAGGCATTCCGAACGACAGAGATGGCGATATTTTTACACATCCTGCGCGCCGACTTGAAAACCCGATAAAAACTGATATAATTAAAAAATTTGAAATCATTGCTGATACATCCTTCACTCCTTGCAATGATTGTCATGTGGCGGTAGTGGATGCAACAAGGCCCAGCGACGATGACCAACAAACGGTGTGTTTGATGTTCCAGGTGTCGAATGTAACCGATATCACGGAAGCGTATCTCAGGAAGTATGAATGTCATCTGCCATCAAACATCGATGTCGGAATTGGTGTAAATCCAGACGTTTTGGTGGATAATGGTAAGTTTTAAACGGAGAACTGAACAGCTCTAGTATTCAATGTTTGGCGTATTGGCTCTACTCTGAATGTTTCACTGGTGGGGCATGTATTTCAGTAGCATATGCCAGACCTTTGATGTAGGTAAGAACAGTGCTAAACATTCTTATGTCTTATAGGGAGAAAATGTCCTAGGTAGCGTGTTAGTTAATGGTCCTCATATTCTAGTGCACACAAAATTATGAGTTGCTCATAATAATCATACTATTAAAAACAATCTACTTTGTTCTAACTCAAATATCATTTAATTGAAAAGACCTATGGTCGAAATTTTAATTAGAATAATATATTATAAACTAGCAAATTTATACCCGTTCTTCGCACGGAATAAAAAAATATCAAATAGATTCCAAATATGTGTACCATATAACCTGTTATAGGATCATAAACTTATTATTGTTTCCGCTCGTTATAAATTATAAAATCCCGTTTCATTGCCTTAAAATTCCAAAATGAAAAATACGCTATAAAATGCACTCATAAATGTCACCACAATTCCCTCATAAATACATAAAACCTTTTAGCTCATTTGGCGCGTTTTGGGAAATAATTTGGCGAGAAAATAGATATAGCTACCCACACCCATTATACAGCTCTAACACAATGACCTTCGAACAACCGACCAGCTTATCAATTATTTTTAAAAGAAATTGCCTATTTGGCGAATTTTAGTTAATAATTTGGCGAGTTTGGCAACGTATTTGGCAAAAAAATAAAGACATAAAACACTAATAGCTCTAGTGCGGTGGCCTTTATTAACCATCATAGTTCAGTAATAGCTTAACTATACATTTATTGCTTAAATATGCATACATGCAGTCAACAGAAAAATCAATGAAAAAATCATCAAATAACCCCACAATAAAATCCGGGAATGAAGACTGGCGGAAATACGTCACATGAAACATGTCAATTATTTTTCAAATAATGAATTTAGTTTCTGAAGGTAATGGCAAAAGAATAAAATAAACATTTTGAATTTTAAATGTTTTCGTTAAAAGTTTTATTTAATTTTTTTCAGCCGATGGCATCAGGAAAGTGAAAAAATTATCGGATTTGAGCGAAAGTGGTGTATTTTTTTTTCAGAAAATTCGAATTTTCTCTAAAAATGGAACAAATATGAAAAACTAAGCCTCAGGTGCACACGTTAGTATTAAAGGGAATCTATCTTAAAAATTTCGAATTTCTGAGGGCAGTATAAGTAGGTCTTTTACGATCCGAAGACAAACACACAGACACAGACTCTTTCTTTTATTATTATAGATGTAACTTAAAAACTTTCTTAGCTATCATTTCTTATTTCGTGAGCGATATTCATACTGAACCTTTTTATAAATAAAACATTTTAATGGCAACAAAATCAACTTACCAATATTTACAATAAAAGTTTTCTTTATCGATGTGTATAGCTAGAGTAATGAGGTTCTAAATTTAGCAATGTATTCTTTGATATTTTGTATTTTTATTGTTAAATTAAGATACATAATTTATTTCACATCAGCTTATTAGTTCACTATTAAACTGCGTAATGTAAAATAAATATTTAAACAGATTTTGTAAAATTTAATTCTGCGCATTGCGAAATTCGAGCAATGTCAAGTAAAAAAACTGTCGAGTGTCGCAATTGCGGAGAAAGTGTATATAGTGAGAATGTTGCAGATCATGAATGCTATTTCTTTGAAAATGGTAATAAACTTATTCGAAACAGCGTACCACCGACAGTGGAAAAAGAAACTGTAATAAAAACTGAGCTAAAAATTACAAAAATTGTTAACGAATCGGTAAATACAGCCTCGGAAGAAGGTAAAGGGATTTCAACTATTCAAAACTCAATAAAACAAATAATGGATATGAATAAAAGACGGTTTCCCGGCAATAAGTTTTCTCGCTCAACTAAAGGATATTATGAAAATAAGGATACCGATTTAACTGAACAGTCAACTATTTCCAATGGCATAACAGAACTAGAAATTTCAGATCAAAACCTTAATCAGAAAAAAGATATTTTATCGGAAATACAATCTGAACATTCTGAGACTGGTATCCAGGAAAGTGGCATGTATTATGAAACTCCAAACCAATATAATGAAAAAGGTCTTAAAGATGATGATCAATATCCACCCTTAAGTACTCAAAGTGTTTCGTCAGACTACGAAGCATCAAAGCCCCAAATATCTAAAACTCTTCCTTTGAATGCCCAGTTGAAAGATGAACCCAAGCAGGCCTGGAATGCTAATCTAAAAGGCAAGGTGAGTGGCAAAGTGAAAGGCCCGGAACCCACGAAAAGGTACAGGCACTATCCTGTTTCATGCGAATTCTGCAATAAAAAGTTCCAACCTAGTGCTCTCGCCAAGCACATTCGAGAGGAACACCCTGATGAAAATTTAGAACCGTCAATGAGAGGAAGTTATCCCGGATTAAACCACGAAAAGCCCCAAAAAGGTGGAAAGAAAAAGGAACCGAAGGCAGGAGTACCAAAACAACTCAAAATATGTTACATCTGTGGTAGAATGTATGGGAGTCAGTCTTTGAAAATTCATGAACCAAAATGTCTTGAGAAATGGAGGATAGAAAATGAAAGACTCCCCGAGCATAAGCAAATGCCCGAACCGATTAAACCGGAAACTCATAAAGGTGTGTTTTATGTGGTTAAGTATTTTGTTAGTTTTAAGATGAGACCATTAAATATAAATTCACATTATTTTTTATCTTTTAATTTATGCGCTATTAAAATCTGATACAACTCATACTATACCCATTCTAAACCGTTCCTAAACCCATCGAAGTATACATATATTACTAGAAGTATCGCTTCCAGACATAAAACAGATCTCAGTGGGCGACTCGTCTGTCTCCATCAAAAAGCGGCGCGCAAATGCAGTAGCAAAAAAATTACGTTATTTGGTGACACATTGAAAACTTCGTCGTTAAATAATGGTAAATCGTTGATCAATCGTTAAAAGGAGCCAAAAACTAGCAATAAAGTTAGAGAAAAAGCTAAAGAGTAGTATCAAAGGATCTAGTATCGGTAATAAACTTTAACTATTTAAATTTTTTAGGAACGGACCCAGGGAGAAGTCTTCCACAGACAAAAGGATACAACCACAATCTACCGGATCTGAATCCTGAGGCCGAGGCGGCGTACCAATGTCACCTGAGAAACCTGGTTCCCTGTGATTTCTGTGGAAGGACCTTTAATCCTGACAGAGTGATGGTGCACGAGAAAGCATGCGTCGAGAGACCCGAGAAAAAGAAGGGAAAGATCGCGAGCGAATAAAGTTCAAAATTACAATTACTGCATATTTATTTTCATAGAATAAAAGGAGTTAAATTGCATATTTAAAAATAACTCAAGTCAAATGTTTAAATTGAACAAAAAGTCAAAATAAGCATTAAAATTTTTTATTAGTAGTTCGGAAATATTTTTTTTATTGAACGTAGTATTAATTTTATTGAACGTAGTATTATAAAACGTTTGGTGCAACAATGATTTAATAGCCGATTGAATTTTGGCATTGGCCGCTTTTGGCGAAGTTGAAAATTTAACGTAGGGTAGCTATTCCCATCCAGTTGTATGGGTTAGGGTTAGTTTGAATGATCTCGCACTAGAGCTACACACGAGGGTTATTGGCCACGGGCATCTTCATTTAGAACCACAGTCAAGTGACGAGCTGAAACATGAGTAGGCACCCAATGCAACTTTTAAGGGCGACATCGTACGGGACTTTGAAAAATATTCAACGTGCACTCCCACCACACGGGGTATTATTCGGGACATGGGGCATTTTTGGCTGCATGGGCCGTTTATAGGTCGGCAGTTATTTTGACGAAGCCCGGACCCGAATCTGGGACCTATCGCATGCAAGGCGAACTCATTTGCCGATTGGGCTCCCCCCAGCCCTGTCGAGTGGTCTAATATGGAGTGGAATGTTTACCACATTTTGGGCATTTTCGGTTGTAAGAGGGCAAATAGAAACTAGCCATTGTATCATAGCTAATCTGTCAATTTTAACAGAGCCCATGGGAAATTCAACTAACTCCTAGAAAGGCCAGGATACAATTGGACTTCTTTATTTTTAAATTAATGCTACTATTACAATGGGAGAAAAGTATTATATACTGATGGAGTGCTGACCAGTGGAGAGGGGATCAATTGGTATAAACTAAAAGTTTACATAAAAAACACTCACTTTACACCCGTTCAACTCCGGGTTTATAATGATAGTAAATTTACATATAGTTACTCTAACATACATCGAACTAAGATGAATAAGTAAACACATTTAAATACTTCTTGCTGGGTATGTTAATACATAAACAGCAGAGCAGATATCCAACTATAATACGTTTTACAAGAAAAGTTCTTTTAATAATATTTAAGGCTATTTGGTTAACCACCATGATATATCCCTTCATTCACCGCTACCTTGAAGGCCAGTACGTCAACTGGTACAGCTCAATTTCCTTCGTGCGAGATGTAGTTGAAGGGGTGAAAAGAAATAGAAGACTGAAAATAATTGTGACGTCTTATAAAAGTTGGCTGTTTACATCTCACACTCTTTGAAATGTTTGAATGGCAACGACAACGAAATTACGAAGTGAACTCAATTCAAATAACAGATTGCAGACAAAATAACAACAATGATCATGACGATCGTCGTATTTTGAAAATAATTCTGATTTTGTAAAGTATTCCTTTATTTATTATACTAGAAACTAAATACCCATACATAATTCGTTATGGCGAGTAGATCCCGACCAAGACCTGAAAGAAAGAAAAGGAATCCGAATCAATTTCCAGAGGTTCCTGATTTGTCACTACATTTTGCTCATCGGAATATGAAATATTGATTTTAGTACAAAAATAATTGTTTCATAGAATGTTTAATTTCTTTACAAAAGTGAAAAGTATATATTTTGAACAAAAAAAAATCGACCCACATCTGTATTTTTTTAATATTCAAATATTTTTATTGAAAAATGCATTCATTCTTTTTATTAAGTAAATTATTCGTACAGGGTTTAATCCGTATAAATATTCGTTAGCATTAACGGTAAAATATTGCAGAATTTCTTGGAACAGCTATGATATAATGGTTGGTCACAATTTGGCAATTTGCATTACGTTGCCAAGCAACAGAAATGAACAAATGTGGAAGCATTACACTTCATATTTCATACAACTTGATAAATATAGCTATCCTACGTTAAATTTTCAAGCTCCCCTAAAGTCACCAATGAAAAGACCGGCCGACAGGCCGTTATATCATACCTGTACCAATTTGTTTTTCAAAATGCAGAAATATGTAAAGGTACTTTAGATAAACTGCATGTTGGTCAGACATGCTAATACCACTGCTGCCTCAATGTGTCTCAGGAAAAAGCTATATTTGAATTTGTGCCTGCTCTTAATTGTTAGACATAAATTGCACCGCTCTTCAACAAATCGTAAAAGCAATTCCAACTTATACATTACATAAAGATGCTGCTTCTAATGCTTGTCACTCTTGTGTTTATTAGTGACTTTTAGCAAGCGGTGGCTATATATATCAAGTTTTAAGAAATATGAAGTAGAATGTTTAAACCAAATTTCAGCATTTTCGTTGCTTGGCAACACATCACCAAATTAAGACCGGAAATTCATAGCTGTTCCATATATATTTACATTGATCCCAATGATCTAAAAAATAACTCGCACTTAAGTTTCGTATGATGAATTTGATTTATATGCAAGTAAGTTTTAATCATAACCAAGGGTAAAAACTCCTGCCATTATCATCTTGTCTTATATGAAGTCATACTTGAAACAATAAGTTCTAAAAGAAATGAAATTGTCTACTTTTCTGTTAAATATTCACTGAAATTCTTATCAGAAAACGTAGAATTGTAACAGTTGCTGTCCTCTAGAACTGCTTCCACAAAAGATTTATACAACTTATAAACAAATTTGCAAAACACAACCATTTAGTTTTAATTTAAACTTTTAAAAGCGAAAATATTCCTATTTTTAATAATTTTCTTTATTAACTATTGAAATTAATATTCTTTATCGTTCGCTAAATTCGTTCGCAGTTAGAAGAAGTATGTAAAATTACTTTTGTCAAATCAATTGGAAAATTCTCCGAATCAATCCTTAAGAATCCTTAGTAAGTAGGCTAAAAAGTACGTCATAATCATTTTTTTATTGCTACTCTTATTTTTTGTAGCTTGGTCTTTTTGATATTCCTGATTTGGATAATATGGAAGATGGGGACGACAGCGAAGTGGACGAAAGTATGCTGGAATCAGAATTGGAAGCTCTGATGAGTGGTGGCGCCCCAAGCAGGCCAAAAAAACCAAAACCAAAAGGTTTGTACTTTCTTTCTTGTTTTGGTATAATAATTTTTAATAGTTAGTGATGTGTAGAAACATGGTTTTTAGGTTAGAAACATACTATATAATGTATGTATATGTGCACTCTTTTGTATTTCTTCAAATGTAAAGTAATCTCTTATTGGTTTCATTTTTTCGGTGTTTTTTTTGTTAAATATATTTTTTTCATGGTATTATGGTTAATTACAATGGTTCGTCAAAACACTTTTTAAAAAAAATTAATTTCAAGGATATATTTTTGACTAGAGAAAAACCATTTGTAGATTTCTTATAATGCATCATCTATGATAGAATCTGCTAATGAAATATTAGGCCCTACAAAAACATTGAACATAAGCAAAATAAATATCACCAACAGTTAGCTTTGCAAAATTTACCTTTTTTCTGTTTAAAAAGAACCCTTAATTCTATTCAATTTTTTCGATGGAAACCAAAATCTTTTCCTAACTTGCCATTGCAATGCCCACAGAAGATTTGTTAATTTAAATTTTAGTATTTGTTTTTCAATAACAGTGCATCTTTTAAACCATATCAAATAATTAAGTATTAATGATGTGTGTGCGTGAAATGTGCACCTATGGTCTTGTGTAGCTGTTTTTATTCTGTATGTATAATTCCAGCCAAACCGGCCCTCAATATCGAAGCCCTTGCCGCCGAATGTCTTAAAGACAGTGATGGAGAAGATGAGGATGATGGAAATTTATCCAATGATGAAGACCTTTTGGTAATTAACCTATCTATATTTTTTATTTATAAAAATCTTTTAAAATGTTCCAACTAAGAGATTATTCAACTATATACTGGGCTTGATCACTCCTATGGCATAGCTTTTTATCTAAATCAGTCTATATAACTTAAGAGATGATAGTTCTATATAGAAAGTAATATATATATTTACGTTGTTGTTTTTTTAACGAATAGATGCATAGGTTTCAGTTTTTTTTTTCTCCTTGAAAACTTCTGCTGAAACACAGTCTACCATTCTTCCATTAATTTTCAACTAATTAGTTTATTATTTATATCTGGTTGTCACTACTAGATTGAGCCTTACAGCCTTCTGTTTTCTAAAACTGATTTTTACGTAAATTTCATTAACGCAACAACACTTGTCTGGTTTATAATATATTTGGAATATGTCAGTATAACCGGGTTGTAATGTCAACCAAGGGACCATTGTGTTTATGTCGTTATGATCAAGTCACATTATAAACAAGCTTGAATATTAAGTGTAGTAAATCATGTAAAATATGCTTTCGTATTATTAATCAAAGTTATAAAATGATATTTATTGAATAAATATATTTTTAGCATTATAACCAACGAGTTAATTAAAAAAAAATTCCTTATAAGCAAGAAATTATAACATTAAGGTGTATGGGGAATGCAAGGGATCGAACATATGTCATTATATGGTGTTATGAATGGTAAACGAGGTTGTTTTAACCAAGTTTGACTGTAAAACTAAAACTAAACTCCTCGGCGCAACAGAACATTACTGGGCCAAGGCCTGCCGTGCCCATTTCAGCTTTCGTGACCTAGGGCTCGATGAAGGATGGGTCAACCTCGCCCAATCCGGGATTCGATCCGGACCTGTGGCGTGGCATGGCAATGCGAAGCACTACCACTAAGCCACTGGGCCTAGTTTGATTGTGTATAAGTTGAAATTTACAGTAGATATCAAAATTAAATGTATTTCTAAATAACTTTATTTTATTATTTTTACATTAGAATGAGCTGAAGGGCCTAACTACGGGTGAACCAGAAGAGATGGAAATACAAGAGACGCCTCCCGAACAGCCTCAACCCTCTCAGTCAAATGGGTCTAGTGTGGACATTCTTCAAGAAAGATTGTCCATGTACCAAGAAGCCATCCAGGCAGCAAAAGAGGCCGGAGACACGTCAAAAGTTCGGAGATATGGGCGGGCAGTGAAAGTGAGCACTTTAGAATTTATAAAATAAAAAATTATTCAATTAAAATTCAAAAACTCGATTTGTCTAAAAACCTAAAACTTAACTGCAGTCTAATAATTGTCAAGTTCACTTTTTTATGACATAAATTCAATCATCTACTAATGGAATATTTTCAAATTACATTAATTTTTTACTGTTTTTAACTAAAGCATTGAAGTGATGCCCAAACTTTTCACTTTGAATTTTAGTAGAGAATGCCTTGTTCTTCAAAATATACCCTACCATTACATCTTTTAGCTTCCACACTCCATGCCGCATTTTTAATAGGGTTTTTCCATTAGCTTTTATTTTTTTAAATGGTATTTAAAAATTAATTAGTTTAGTTTTTATTTGAAGGTGATAGATAGTTTCAATGTTTATGTTAATAATGAAATGTTTTACTTATTTTTAAGTGTGACCGATATTACATATTTGTTATTCTAAATGCAAATTAAAGTAGTAATCCATAAGTATAATCAATGGCTAAGAAATAGTTTGCTTAATTTTAACATTTAAAAGTTTGCTGTATAACTAAATGCTGTGTTTGACGCTTTTTGGTAGGTGCATGAATTTTTTATGGAAGCATTTTTCCATGATCCGTTTCCGTTACAAAACTACTTCTTTAAGTTTACATACGTTTAAAAGTAAATGAGTATATATTTTAACGCACAAGTGTATTACTATATTTTATCTAATTTATTTTATTAATAATTGATATTTTTAATATCATTTCAGACTATAGAAAGTCTTCTGAAGTCAGCTAATGCTGGGGCAGCTATCAATGAAGAGGACATACCACCCGTTGTCAAAATGCCAAAGGCTCCTCCACCTTTACCAGCAAGTAAGTGTTCTAAACTAACTTATATTTGTTGCTGTGTTTTAAGCCTTTATCTACTGGATTTACTAATGAGGTCGCTATTTTACTTTTCATTGTTCAATTTGGAGAAAGTGGGGGGGAGTAGAACTTTTTGATTGACTTGTGTTCAGTTTCAGCGCATTGACATAATAAAATAAAAGTGCGCCCAAGAAGGGAGCCCATTACTCTATATGCATAGGATGACAGAAATATGTGAGTGGTCCATTTACTCGACATAATAAGTGGGAGAAGGTGATGATGATAAGGAGGGTATCATAGCAAAATTGCTTGCCACCCTCCTATATATGATACAAACAGTATAGGCTACTATCCGTTTCAGCGCATTAAAGTCGAAGTCAAATAAATTCAATTAAAGTAACTTTTTTAAATATATATTTTTTCAGAATACTATGAAATTGTACACAAAAATATTCTGAATTGTCATTGCTATATTATTTACTCAGTTGATATAAAATGTTCTTAGTTGTAATAAATATGGTGTGACAAAAGTCACAATGCTGGTAAATGTGCAAAATATTTTTGTAGTTGAAAAGAAAATAGTTGGAAAATTCAAATATATAATATATATATATATATATATATATATATATATTATATATATATATATCTTAAACTTAGGTTATTTTTTAAAGTATATTGTTTCAATTTTAATAACTATAATATCAACTTACCATACTTATGTAATTACTTAGAGTAGTAATTTGATATGAGTAATTACTTAGTCGCAGACAGTTCAGTATTGGGCTAGCATACAAGTGTTTCCAGGATCAAAACTGGGTCGGACCGTACCTCTTCAGCAATTTAAATTAAATTTCTTTGAAATGTTAGATTTGTTTTCGATAACGTTTATTTTTTCAAAAACAAAAACTCATTTTGTTTCTCTTTAATCAGGGACAACTTCTGTGCAGCCGCTCATTGATTTGAATGATCCATCCAATGATGAAATTAAAACTGAAGTAGCACAACCGGCTGCTATGGAAGGTTTGTAAGCTTTAAAAAATACAATTCGATAAGTGTGCTTAATTGTTTATTCTACATTTTGATATTCTTTTTTCAATAATACAGGGTGAGGCAAATAAAACCGGCCCCGGTCTAGAGATAGGAATACGCTGAATGCTTGGCGAGAAAAACTCTTGAAGCCGCCTGAAAGCTTTCAAGTGGAAATAAAAGATCATTCAAGCGTGCAATGTTTCACTGACAAACCTGTTTGCATTGGTGGATTGGATAGCATCACATTAGAGCTACTCATGGACTATTGGCTAGTCCAGATCGTAGTGTGGTTGTATGAAGACGGCTTCTTATGCAATTATTTTTTTGTCTTGCAATCAATTTAGAATGTTTGTAGTAACAAAGAAAAGGTCGATTCTCTACGATAAATAACAATCAAAATAATCACTAGTGGGAACTTTTTTTGATCAGAGCTCTACAAACCTTGTTATATTTCATTTCAACTAGCATTTCAAACCATAGCGTAGTTGCCGCAAATAAGTCGACAAGTTTGTTTGGCTTAATATTGAAGCGATCAATGGCTTCATGTTAGCAAACCTGTTTTTGTATTGGTTTTTGACTTGGCAACATTCTGTCGTATTCTTATCTCCACGTTGGGCCGTTTTATTGCTTCACCCTGTATATTGGTATAACAATTTGTAGTATTTTTATCATTATGTATAACTGCTAAATTAAGTATAACTTGTATGTTCCATCTAAAAATAACTTTACTTGTTATATTTCATGATCAGAAAACTTTTTTTAGCTGAAAGTTCGTCTTTCAATTTGACAAACTGTATGATACATTGCTAAGAACAGATGCTGCAATTTTCATGCACTTACATCCAAAAGTTTTAAGTTAATTTTTATTTTATTACAATTTTAGAATAAACATGAAAAAATGACAAACATAATATTAAAAATTACACAGAAGATAAAAAAATATTTCTGTTAACATTTGTTTAAAAATTATTTATTAACTTTTGAAACTGTTATTCAATTCTTTCTGTCTAAAATACTCTTTTGGGTGTTTTCAAGTTACTAAATTAGGAATTTGTTTAATTTTTGTCACTGTTCTTCATTTCTAACTTTACAGCATTCAAAAACTATTACAATCATTGCTATTTTACTTGACTGTTCTATTAAGTTTTACTCAAAAAATGTATTTATGTATAAAGTTCTATTTTGTCTAGTATTATATGCATATATATTTCTTTTGCTTAGCCACAGATGAAGGTTCTTTGCTGCGTATCAGGAGGGATCAGTATAAAAAAGCGGCTCTAATAGCCAAAAGAAGTGGAAATCAAGAACTAGCCATACAACATTTAAGAACAGTCAAGGTAATAATTGTGAATTTAAAACTGTGTCTTGTCTCAAATTAAATGTATAATAATACACATTACTAAGTTTTTAGTACGAAAGTAAACTAACATACTATTAAAGTTACATTTAGTTCTATTATTATTATTTTCTGCATTTGTTCTTGTCAGTTCATTACAAATTCATAGACTCCATTATTGTAAACTTTTTCAAATAGATTAAAAAAAAAAATTTAAAACTTAATTTCACTTTTATGGAGGAGGTAACCTTGTATTTTTTCTTTAATTGAAAAGTTTGCTTGTAAATTTTTTATTGTTTTAGTACATTTATGTTCAGATATTTATTTCTTCCATTGTTAATCTGTTTGAATATGTTTTTTGTTTTGATATTTAATGAAAATAAAGTTTTCTAGTAATAAATATAAATTTCAAACTTTTAGAAATAATGGTTATTTATATTCTACTTTTTTCATTTGAAATGATTTTAGGATCATCTCTTCTAAAGCAAACCTAATTTTAATTTTTCAGACCTATCTATATGGGATTTTAAAAAGTAATTATTAAACTTATTCAACAAAAACAACCTTACCTTTTTGCCCATTTGCAAGACATTCGGAAGATTAAAATGGATCTTTTCAGTTATGCCTTCCCTTTTTTTTAATATTTATTTTCTGTAAATTTCTTTAAATGTATCATGTGACATGATTGAAACATTATATGTTTCAGCTAGCTTTATTGAAATTGTCTCAATGACTTTTAGTGAATTTAATATTTGTACTTTGGGGTGTTTTAGACTTTGAACAATGTAATTGAGGCGATGGAGAACAATCTTCCAGTCGACCTTTCGCAGATGCCACCACCACCTGAGGGATTACCAGGTTAATTTTTTTTATCTATTACAGATCCTAGTGAGCTTAAATAAAAGAACAAACAAGTGCATCGTAAAGTGTATAAGAGTGTTGTCAATGTCTCATTGTGGGTTGATTATTATTGGTGGAAGCTCGATAAAATTGACAAAGCATTATAGAACATTCGCAAAATCTTTGAATTACGCACCTAAAAACTTGCTAAATGCAAAAAATATTAATTGCAATATGTAGCTCGGACTGTTCTTAATTTATAATTTACAATAAAATGTTCAACATATTTAAAAAAATTTCGATAAGGCAAAATTACTTTTGATTAGATGATCACAAAGCACTAATATTTTCGCTCTACATGCTATGGGAAACGAAAAGTCCTTGCAAAAGTTGGAGCATTGGGGAATCTTAAGGGAAAGAATGCCAGGCGACCAATGAGATTGCAGCTGAATCCCTCCTGTTGACGGACCTTTCTCTTTCTAGAAGGGGAATCCCAGCCACTCTAACAGAACCTAAAAAGATGATACAATTTGCTGCAGTTATTATCTGATTTATACATATTTTCATTGTTTTCAGACATTGGCCTGGCCGCCTCAAACGCTGGTCATGAGAGAGTGGCACACAATGAAGTTCAAACATCCTCCAACACGGACATGGAAAAAGCCGCTTTGGCAGCTGCAGAGGGTAAGACTTGGTTCGAAATTTAAAATCTGTATCTCTTTCGTTTCACATAACATTTTTATTCTTTCAACAAGAAAATACAGGTAATTATTTTCATTTGCAAATTATTCCACATCAATATATAGTTTTTTAAGGCATTGGTAGATAGAATTTAGTCAATTAATATAGTCGTATAAGAATACCTTCTTGAAATTTTTTTCTTGCATCAAAATTTTTTATATTTTCTGATAACTACGTCCAATCTTATTATACTATTATGTTTAATTGTTATTAACACAAAAAGAGCAAGAGAAAACATGTGTTTTAAACGCCTGTTTTAAGGTCTTAAAGTCTTCTTTTAAAGACAAGTGTATGCCATATAATGATATATATAATGATACAATATAATGAAATTGATTGTTGATTGATAATGAATAGACATTGTAAGATTTTGCAAAGGATAGAAATTTTTTAATTCTATATTTGCACTACTGTACTAGTATGTCTTGTTGGAGGTTAGAGCTACTATGCAACTAATATCAGAAGAAAAAATGACTAGCAAACATTTTGTAGCAGAACAGAAGAATCATTTATTGAAAGCAGTCAGGATTTATATACAGAGTTATCATACTTAAATTTACATAAAACAAATAAATATGATGCAGTTACAGTTTAGCTGGTTCTTGACCGACACAAATAAAAAGGAAAAAGTACTTGACAGGAATTTTGGCTCCAACACCTATCTCTAATGGGTAGTATTAGCATAACTGTAAATGATTATGTAAGTTTTGTTATTGTTTTTACATAAACAATGCATTCTTATTCGAAATATAGGAGAGCCAAAGTTCTGGATTATAATAATCCCATTTGCTTTAATTGATTAAAGCACAACAAAATAGGTACTTGAAGTTTTTTTTTTTAATCTCTCTTTGTTTCAGGAGCAGAACCAACTGAAATATTTGATGCCCCACCTCCCCCTACCACAGTTCTCGAAGCATTGGAACAGAGGCTGCAAAAATATGCCTCTACAAAGCAGGCTGCAGAGGCTGAGGGAAATAGCGGGAAAGTCCGAAGGCTGGACAGAATAATTAAAGTAATTGTTTTTTTTTCATTGATCAATAACCTTACTTTAAAAGCACTGTGGATAATTTTAATGCACATAAATTTCACTTTAAAATAGTCATTGGGAAAACTGATAATTTTTCAAGCCATAAAAACTCTTTGATATAACTAAAACACATCAAATTCACGTATTTAACTCCTGGTATTTAACTTTTTCCCCACACAAGAGCCATAATGTAAACTAATTTTCACTGAAACCAACATCTTGGTTTGACTTGCAGCATTTCTGAGAAATTTTACAGTGATCTTTGGTATTAATTGTGTAAAATACGTTTCAGTTTTTCAATCAAGAACTTAATACTAAAATTAGATACCACATTTTTAATTTTATTTTTACTTTCTGAAAATTTTTGTAACTTATATTAAAATTTTTCTAGATTATGTTTTCAAAAATTGACAAAATCATTTAGAATGTTTATCTGAAGTGTTTTCAAAAGTTTTGAGTTTGTTTAATTATTTCTTAAGATTCTACTTGATACATATATAAATATACCTTAATAAATTTCACCGTTTGATTTTTTTTCTATAACCTCGAATTAAAATCTAAATTATAAATATTTTCTTCCATCACATATTTTTTTATTTATAGCAATACCAAAAAGCCATCAAAGACCACAAAGCTGGAAAAGCAGTGGACTTCGAAGAGCTGCCTGCTCCTCCTGGTAACATCATTTGCATTTGGTTTTCTTTTATTTCCATTGCATTTTAAAAGCGTATAAAGTTAATTCACTAAGACTATTGACATTTTATTTTGCTTGTCTCTCTATATTAAAAAAAAGTAAGCTCTTTTAAAGTGTCCGGAGCCATAACATCATGAAATATTGATCTTAGAAATCCAAATTTTTTTGGGAAGGTGTGTCTCCCTAATGCCTCGACCTAAATTTTTTTGTTTTTCAAATTTCCAATTAGTTTTTTAATTAAAAATAAAAATTACTTTTTCTCTATGTTAAAGTATAGGATTTGAAAGTGTTAGCAGCCATAACATGATGAAATATTGATGTCAGAAACCCAAATTTTTTTGGACAGGTGTGTCTCCCTTATGCCTCGATGCCCACTTATTTGTTTTTCAAATTTCCAATAAGTTTTTTAATTAAAAATTACAATAAGTCACTCAATACTTTTTTTAGAAAGTTTTTGAAGATGTTTCAATTATGGAAGTGGAAGTATCAAGATATGAACATGTTAATTACTTTGCAAATTTAGAAAGAAACGCTTGTTAAACATTGTTTTATGATTTGTTGTATAGCCAACATATTAAGCGAAATGTTTTTTTAGCTTCCACACTACGTTTATAACGTATAAAGTGGAAGGTATTGTAATCGTTCAATTCGTCTGTCTGTCACCCACTTTCACAGAACGAACCGCAAGTCGCACAAACGAGTAGGATACATCGTTTTAAAGCAAAAATCTGGCTAGGTTACATCCCAAATTTCATTAAAATATTTATTTATGTGATATGATTCAGTTTGGATTGTTGTAATATCACAATAGAGTGAGATGAGAGTAATAATGAGTGAGAGTGATAATGAGTAAACATTAATTTGCGAAAGAAGATTAATGAAAATAGTTAATTTTGGTGTTTAAAAGTTTGAATTAGACATAAATTATAAGCTGAAGGCCCTGTTAGGCGAATTTCTTTCTGAGGTTCAGCACAAATATTGTGTGGAAGCGGTTTAAGTGACAGATTCTGTAACAAACCTACTTTTTAGTTTTATTTTTCGTTGTGAGATGCGTTTTCGCAAGGATCTCCCTACGTGTTACGTTTTACCATTTTTTGTTTACGTAAATGATAGTGTTTTTGTCTTTATATATCTGTCCATGGTCTACTCAACTTTAAGGTCACAGAAGCTCTTTAGACGTCATGCAATCCGACCGGTCCGAAATGTAAGCAATTTCAAAGGAAAAGTACGAAACCTATTTGCGCACGGCCAATTATATATACTTATCTGGTTGCGAACAGGTTTCGTTTCTCTCTTTCGGAACAGCCAACAAACTGAAAAAAATTAATTTGGCGAGCGATAGCGAGCAGGAGGCGTAGCCCCCTGCATTCCGCAAAGCGTCCAATTGTATTATTACTTAAAAAAAGTCATACAACTTAAAATTTTTGAGTGAGCCATTGGGTTTTTAAAAAGAACCTAAGAGTAAAAACAGGCAAGGTTAATTCTGCAAAATTATTGGACAAAATTATTACACTAGGGGGCGGAGCCCCCTAGTGTAATATAAATTTGATATATAGGTTATGCTAGGTTCAAATATTTTTTTATTTAAAGTTTATTATGTTTACTCTTGCTAAAATATCTTATCCATAACTCTTTTAAATGAATCACTGCAGTGGAAAGGGATCAAATCCAGGTCAGATTGGTTTCTATAAACACTTTTTATTTCACTATTCAAATAAAGATAAGACTTGTAATAATGTACATATACTTGCTATGAATAATGTATCTTGCACTGATTTGTTTTAGTTAAAATTTTTATTTTTAAAAAGTTAAATTTTTTAAGCATTATTTTGTATAGCATCTATAAAATTTTTAAAGAAAATGGCTTATATTTACAAGCTATACTTTTTTAAAATCTACAATGCCAAAATGCTGCTTTACATTTTGTTTGGAATTTCCTTAGAAGTTTACTTATTTAAACAAAAAAAAATACTATACTAGGACTATGCTCTTATAAAAATAATGTGACTATACCTTACCCATTTTCAGGTTTTGGGCCGATTCCTGTGGAAGGTGCAAAACCAACGAGATCCCCACCTAAGCCGCCTGAACAGAGCAACGTCCCCAAAACTTCGCCAAGACCTCAACAAAACCCAGCTGCAGCTTCAAATGAACCCAAAAAACCAAAACGTGAGGAGACTTATATACTGCAAAAAATATGTGGTTGATTTGCTTTTTATGTTAAGGGCTAATGAGCCTGAGTGACTGAGGTTCTCCAAACCAAAGTGCATTCGTGTTAATCCAATGGAAACAATTATTTTCTAAGCCACATTTCTCCTTCTGTATTGAATATTTTTACAAAAGGAATTTTTATATGATAAATGGGTCTGACTTACAGGTCTGTATAATACCACCTTTTGAAATGGGTTCGAATATTTTTTTACAAATTTCGATAAATATTTTGCACAAAATATCCAAATCAATTTTTTAAAAGTGGGATTAGAGAGACCTGTAAGTTATCTGCTTTTATCATATAAAAAAACTGTTTGTAAAATTATTCAATACAGCTAGGGAAATATGACTTAGAAAATATTTTTTTCTATTGGATTAACACAGAGGCACTTTGATTTAGAGACCGGCGATCAATTAGGCTCATTTGCCCTTAACAGCTTTCTTTCTTCTTTTATTTGGGTTTGTCTGGTGTGTGGCATTCTCTGCTTTGAATAGCATTTTGTTACATACCCCAGTCCCAAAAGTTTCCCAGGTAGCACACTAATGTGGAATCTATATTTGTCCACTTGGTTAGTGTGGTCACTACCCATATAGGGCACAGAGAGAAACGACCCCCTTTATTTTTTGACAAACCATATATGGGCCAAACTGGGGTCTCCCAACCCAGTACATTTTCAATTCTGTCTTACAACTATCTCTCGAGAAATTTTTCAAAATAAAGAATCAGTAGAGTAAATGTTTGGTGGCAGGATGATATCAAATTAAAAGTAACATGTAATTTCACAGTTAAATTATAAATACGTTATCCAAATAATAACTAATACCTGTCCTTGATTCATCTTTTTAATAGCATGGGTAGCCAATAATATTCTGCATGGCTTGACCTTTTTACTCCATTTTGATGTACTCGATTTTATTTCTTTGACAGAAATCGTTAAAAAAAAATCATGTGGGTTGGTGGTGGGTAAACGATAAGGATTTTTAGTAGAAAAATCAGATGAGGCCACAGTGTTACTGACTTCTAGAACACTCTTTTAATTATGATTTGAATAGAGAAATGTAACATTGTGGTTTAATTGTTCATTTGAAAACTCTGTGCTAAAAAGGAAAACTACTTATTTTGAATAGGTTTCTTAACGATAACTGTAATTGGGGCAAAATTGTAACTGTGCCTATGTGCACAGATGGGCCCATGCAATATGACCAAAGATAAAGACAGTAATTTCTTTCTGGGCCCCATATGGGTAGTGCCCACATTGCAAAAGCGGGTCCCACTTTAGTGTACTATCTGGTCCCATTCATTCATGCCGCCTACTTTGGGATAAAGCCTACCAGAATTTTGATAAAGCTAGCTCTGGTGTAGCTCTTTAGTATGGATGATACCTAGAGTACTCGGTCAAGTGTGGGCAAGTGCATCGCATTCAAGTATAATTCAAATGACAGCACTCTTCACTTTTTGGTTTATTGACAACAAAATGGATCTTACTCTTTGATTTTCATTCTCTTAATTTCAAAAATAATAAGATGTATTATAATTTAATAACTTAAAATTTGTAACCAAATTGTAGATCTTTCTTATATGTGACTGAATTGTTTTAAAGTCTACATTATGCATGTTATAGCAGTGCTAATGTGCACCTTAATTTTGGAACTCATGTATTTTATTTTTAAAAAAAATTCCTCTACTCAAACTGGTCCTCTAAAAGACCTTAATATACATGTGGAGAATTATGAAACGAAGTTCTCTGTTGAGTCTATTCAATTTAACATAGACTCAACAAGTTAGTTCTAAGTTTAATCTCAAACTAATCTTAAACTAACTTATGTTCAACTGTGTGTAAACATTTAGTATGTTGGCTTAGTTATGTTTCTCTAACCCATTGAAAATCTCTAGGTGGTCTCCTTAAACCTTTGCAAAATATCCATTTCATTATTTTATTTTTAGAATGATTCAAGTAACAAAACACCTAATAGTGTTTTGATATTTATTTTTTCCAGTTCAAAGAGCCAATACATCCACCAACAAGCAGCTGGATTATCTGTTGGAGCGGCAGAAGTTGTTTCGGCAAGCTGCTTTGGAAGCCAAGAAAAATGGGGACATCCAGCAGGCAAAGGAATACCTCAGAATGAGCAAGGTCGGCAATGATAACCTTCTGTTTAGCAACTGAATTCCTTTTTTCTCCCCAAAAAATGGGGTTTTAATTTCAGATTTTTAAAAAAGTGACCATTGAGTCAAAAATTTTGCATCTTGTCAATACATAGTATATAATATTTATTAATTAATCTGTTAAATTTTGATTTTTATTCTTAAAGGCTGTTTTTCATGTAATTTCAAAAATTTTGAGTTTAATATCAATTTATGGAGCTATACATATTTTGATATACTCTTCTTAAGATGGGTTAATTCCTTTTTAATATTTATTGTTTTATTTTTGAAAAGTATCTCTCCTCCCCTCCCCCTGTGTCGTACCCTTTTCTTTGTTGCTTTATAATTAACTAAGATTTCTGTTGAATTGATTTAAATAAAACTTACTTCTAAGTAATTAAATTATTACAGTAGTATCTTTAAACTAGTAAAAATGGTAGTATTTTATAATTTACTATTCATATGTGATCAAATGTTGTTGTTGTTTTTTAAATTTTATTTTATTATTAGGGTTTTGATTCTATGATTGAAGCTACAAAATGTGGTCTCCCAATTGATGCTACAAGTGTAAGTATTTGTTTATTTGCTTTTATCTTCTGCATTGCCTTTTTTAATGTAAAGAGTGGAATAGATTATAATTGCTTTTCTGTTTGCAAGACAACTGTTCAAAATACAAATGTAGGAGACAAGTGAAATTATTCTATCCAATTTTGCAAGAAATTTTTTTAATTAAATTTAAACATATTTTTGACAATTATGGATGTTTAAATATATTGTGGAAAGGGTTTTAAAGTGACTGTTCTGCAAAAAAAACTGAACTAGTTATTAAATCCTTGTCAATTCTATATGTGAAGAATATAAATGAATATTTCCTTTTCCAGATACCGACACCCCCTCAGCTGGAGTCTTCTGATTTTGTGATAGTCGACTACTCAGAATGCAATGAAGATCAAAGTCAAGAAGAACTTTATGAAAGTTTGGAAAAAGACTTGAAACATCAGATTGAGGTTCATATGTAATATTTTTTTTTAATCCAATTATAAAGCAGCAACAAATAAAATGTTGTGTATTATTTTTTTTTTAGTTAAACTAAACCATTTTCGCTTTCTATTACCTAATATTAAATATAAGGTAATAAAAGTCATGGTTTGAATATATGGTTTTGCTGTTGAGATTTAAAATTAAAAAGGCTCATTCTTCATTACTTTGTATTCCAAACAGCAAAATTAACACACCGGATAGATCCATTATATTATATACCAGAGTATGTATAATTGAGTTTATATAAATCTGCTTCTATTATTCCATAGGTGTGTACAAGGAACAAGGAGCATTTCTTGCGACTTGGAGACGTTTCCTCTGCCTCCAAGTTTGAGAAGCTGTGTCTGGATTCCAAGAAGGATTTGGCCGTGGTTCTCCACCTAAAAAAGAAGGGGGAGCCGGCTCCTCGTTTCCACTATGAGACGAGACTTTTCTCCATGGTCCAGTGAGTGTATTACATTCTTATCCAATCAATATATGTTTAATGAGACGTGCTAGAACTTTTTTGACTTATGTAATACATTACTGTCTATGCTGACAGTATTAAAGGATGTCTTATCATCTTTAAATTATAAAATATAATTTCTTCCGTTCTATTTAACTCTCTGGGGGATATTCTTGTATATACCTGTCGATAGACTGCCATTTTTTCCAGAAACACATTCATTTTTTTTAATTATTAATTTTTAAATTTTATTAAAATTACAAATTATAAAGAATTTTTAATAAAATACAAATTCATTTTGTTTAGTTTACACATTGGTCTCATAATCTATTTTAACTCATAATCTATTTTTATCTTACATTGGCAAAAATGCGTATCCCTCAGAGGGTTAAAACTCATCTTCACAAGCACTTCACGTTTAAGAATAAATTATATGTTATTACACCACAAACAACATATTAGTTATTGGACAAAAATGCATGTGCAGTTTCATAAAAAGATTGAACTCATAATCTATTTTTATCTTACATTGGGATTCTAAAGATGTCATACAGACTTAGGTGATAATGATATTGAAGTTAGAGTGGAACGAGGTATTAATCTACCAGGTATGTAATATACATTGCGTTCATAATATTTTTTCTTGACAAATTATTTACCAATTCTAAAACCAAATATTTACATAATGCCATTAAAGATGGATCACTAAAAATATTGGTTTAGCTAGTAGTTTGAAAATCATTTTAGTAATGTATTTTTTTTTTAGATTTCAAAAACTGTCCATTTAAATTGTTCTTAACTACTATTAGAGTATTATTTGAAGATAGTAATAATATCATAATAAAATTTGAAGATAGCATTAATATGATAATTGGTAATCTAATTTGATAATTATATGTTGTCAGAATATTTTAAAATATATACATATCAAAAGTTTTTTATTTTATTTATTGAGAAACTGCTACATGATTATAATAAAGCATTCACTTTTAATAAGTTTTTGATTAAATATTTTCCTATTTTTATGTTTTTATAAAGGAAAACCTGATGATTTGGATTCTTATGTAAAAATAGAATTCCCAATTCCAGCTGTAAGTACTAAGTAAATATAAATAACTTAATATCTTTTAGTTCTGCATACCATTGATGACCAATTGATACATTTTTAAATATAGATATTTAAATTTTAACTTAGACTTTTTAAATTTGATGCTCATTTAAAAATAAATTTGTTTTGTAAGTATATGTGTAATTATTAAGTAAGGTTCACAGGATCTTTGTTTTGATGCATAGAAAAAAAAGCCTCTTTCTAATGGGTGGCATTAAAAAAAATCTATAGAATTAAATGTCTCTGTGATTTCTTTTCTCTAGATAATATCCATGAAATATGGTTAGTAACATAGATATCATAGTTAAAGTATTAGATTGGCAGATCATGTGACCTCCAATGCTAACGACGGGACGCGCATGGAGACCAGAATAAGAGGGCAAATGGGCCAGTGTTGCCACCACATTAATGAAAAAAATACTACAAAAAAATACCGTTTAATTCTAAAATTACAAAAAAATGCTATAAAAATACTAACTGCATTTTGGAATCTTTTTAGTGACTTTAAAAAAAAAAACGTTAAATGCTTTTTTTAGTATTTTTAGAATTAAGCGGTATTTTTTCTCATAGTATTTTTCTCATTAATGTGGTGGCAACACTGGCCCATTTGCCCTCTTATTCTGGTCTCCATGCGCGTCCCGTCGTTAGCATTGGAGGTCACGTGATCTGCCAATCTAATACTTTAACTATGATATCTATGGTTAGTAATAGCAAACAATTTAAACTTGAAAACAGCTTCAAGGATATTTATACTGTATTGTTTATCAGAATTTAGGACAAATTTCATGTATACTAGAAAAAACGCTAAGTTTTGTAGATGAAGCATATTTTACCATTGCTTCCATCAATAAATAATATGGCAAATTACTTTAAAATTTTAATCATTTCTGTATTTATTTAGGAAACCCCACAGAGAGCAAAGACACACACAATCCGTGATACTAATAATCCAAGTGAGTACAGTGTTACATAATTTCTTAAAAACAAGTTTTAAATATTATTAAAGTACTATCTTTCTTTTAAAATAAATGACTTTGAATTGGTATAAAACTTTTATGTTTTAAATTGTGTTTGGTTAGATAGTTTTGCCAAACTGGGATATACGTAAAAACTACATTATACTCTGTTGTTTAATTTTTTTCAATTATTTCAATTGGTTATATATTTTTTTTATAGAATAAGAAAGTATATCAGTTAATATGTTATCTTATAGCTTTATGTTTTATTAAATGAACATTCACATTAACAATAAGTGTTTTACGCATTTAAATTAATAAGGTTTTGGTAAATTTATGGTTTTGTCGAAACATTCTGCCAAACCAGCCTCTATAACAATTGCACTGTTGTAGTTAAGAAATGTTGTATTGGTTTTATGGTGATTTGCGCATTTATGCTGTACACTAATACACCTTAACTTATAATCTAGTTTATCAAGAAGAATTCAAATTTGAGTTTCAAAGAAAATCACGTTCACAGTTGCGACATTTTAAAAGAGGATTGATAAAATGTGAAGTCTGGTCTAAAGGGTAAGTAAGCAATTTGCAATGTTTCTCTCAAGACATTTTTTAACATAAAGCTTTGTATACTCAGCCATTATACAAGGGTCCCCTTAATCACAATGACGTGTGTCTTCTTGTGTCTTGTTTTACTTAGTGCCAATCGCTTCTCCCACCCTATGCCAATGCTAGCATTTTTTTAAATTTGAATCTCTGACATTATCATGGCTCTTCTTTTGTGAAATATATACTCCACATTTGTACATAAATATTCCTCAATATTTATATTTGTAAACATCAGAATTAAACTGAATACTGAAATATTATTAAAATTGAGTTGAGTTGAAAATTTGACCAATCACTAAAAATTTAATTACAAAATTAAATAACTAAAATAACGTTTAAATTTAATCTTACATGTTAAACCCACATGCTTACACTTACTTTTTGCTAGCTGTGAAATTTCTTTCATTAAAATTTGCCACAAATCCTAGGCTTTCAACAATGCACCATCTCACTTTGCTAACACCTGTTTTTATTTACTATTCCCTGGACAAATTATTAGACGTACTGCAAATTCCATGTATCATTCAATGATGAACAAAATACATTTAGAAGGACATTGGTGTTCCTAAACTTAAGCTAGTGAATAGAAAATACTATCTGCTATACTTAATATATATCAACATCTTTTTTAATGATATGGCATTCTTTGGTATGTTTTCATCATTACAAAAAAAATACAGTGTGTCTAATAATTTGTCCAGGGACTATAATAATGCTGCTTATTTATTATTGCTTTGATGTCTTGTAAAGCTATTGGAAAAAATATGTTGTGGATTTTTGGAATGTCTTGCATTCATTCAACTCGGTTGTTTTTGTTGCAGGAGATTTTCTCTGAAAAGTTGTTTTTGTTGCAGGGGATTTTTAAGAAGTGACACACATCTAGGTACAGCTAGCATCAAGCTGTGTGAATTGGAGTCCAAGTGCTTAGTTCATGATAGCTTTAATGTAAGTATGGCTAAAATATTTAGTTTAGTTCAAATCCTTATAAAAGTATTGTATTTTTATAAACTTTAATAATAAAATCTGTTTTAAAACATATATTTTAATAGGTAAAGTCCATAGAACAAGTGGATCTATTTCGTATAATTTAAATAGATAATTCTTTAATATCATTGTCTCTTTATCAATTGGATTGTTTGTAAAATCTGCTAAAAGTCTGTTAGTAATTACACCATATTGAAATAATTAAATATAAGTTCTAATGTTATTAAGTACTTTGTATGCTTAATTGTATTGCTTTGTTAATCAGAAAAAAATTAAACCTTATAAAGGTTAATGCCTTCTTTAAATAAATCGAATCTACTTTTAGGGGTTGAAATACATTTTGCAGTACATATATATAATTGTTGAATAAAACCTCACTTAGGTTTATTTTGCAGATTGTTATTTTGACTATATAAGATCCTCAATTAAGTATTTAATCAATAAATGTTTTTTTTTAGCTAATGGACGGCCGCAAAGCTTGTGGAGGCAAGCTTGAAGTGAAAGTGAGAGTCCGCGATCCCCTCTTTGGCAAACAAGTTGAAGAAGTGAGAGAAAGGTGGCTGGTCGTCGGAAGTTGATAGACTGCTCCAGACTCCGATTGAGCCTTATGAAAAAAAATGTATCTATTATATTTTGCTTTTTAAGTATTGCTTGTAAAGAGATGTTCATATATATGAATGTGATATTTTAATTTATTCACACCGCTGATTGTTTGCTTGCAGTTACAATAAAATTTTACAGTGATTTGTTTTGTTTTTCATGTAGATAACTTGAATCTATTTTCTGGTTCTTATGTTACACTAATCTAACTAAAGCTGTCATTGGCTAATTACATGTAAATGAAGATTTTCGTAGTCGTAAGTCACAAGTTAAAAAGCTTTTTAAATTTGAAAAAAAAATCAAAGATAGTTAAACGCAAAGTTTCCTTGCACGGAAGCCACGACCACGGGTGGAGCTATAAAACGCGCAGAGCTATCAGATGAAGACAAAATAAAACGGCTAAAATTTTCTTTTCTTCTGATTGCTCTGCGCATTTTATAGCTCCGCCCGTGATCGTGGCTACCGTGCAAGGAAACTTAACGTTTAACTTTTTTTATAGCAGGTTACATTATTTAGTTGCAGTAACTGTAGATCAACTATTCTGCAATTTTTTTTCATTTAATGTTGAAAGTTTTAGTGATAATCACTTTTTAAAACACATGACTTACACTACAAAAAGTGTAATTCTGTATGGAATTAGCCCATTATATAAATATAATAAATTATGTTATTTAAAGAAATTTTTAAAAAAATACTTCATAGCAATATTAGCCTTTATTAACAGTAATTTACAGATAAAGTGCTCAGAATGATTCATGTGCTTCAAGAATATGAACTTGCAAACATTCTGGGAACTTCCAATTACATTTTTTGACAGGAATAAAAGTTTTTTTTAAAACTGAAATGTTCATATTCTACTTGTGCCTTCTAATTTAAGGAAAGGTATTTCTAAGTAGGTAATGATCTTTCAAAGATAAGTCGACACATATTTCTCTTTTAAGTTACCCCCAAATATAAGTTTAAAATTATTTTTTTAAATAGTTATGTAATCCTACACAAAATAAAATGCAAAATTTATAAATATATATTTTTCTTTTTGTTAAGTTTAAATGTTTGTGGGAAGGCACTGGTTACAATACTTATCAATATATATTTTTAATAACAGTATTTTTTAAATTATAATTGTTAATAGGTAGGTTATTTGAAACCATTTATCTTTGAATATTTGATTATATACCTTTTTAAAAGATTTCAACTTGATTTTGAAAGATCAAATATTTCATAATATTACTAAATTTAGTAAAGTATCTAGGTATTTTAGTAACTAATATTCATTTTTTTTTTTTGGGGGGGGGGGGGGGCTTCGCTAAATTTCTGTGCATGTTAATAATGAGAATGTTTCTAATTTCTATCATGAGGTTATTTCTATCAATGCAAACCTAAATTGTGTTTTATGAGGAAAGCTTATTAAATCTTAAGACTCTAATTAAGAAAGATTAAATAAATAGTTAATAAGTAAAAATAATAAATAAAATAATATTAAGTATAAATAAAAATAAAACTATAAATAAGTAAAAAAGAAATATATAGCTAATCACTCTACAACTAAGGTAGGCCATAATAACAAGGGTATATCATTAGAGCTGATTTTGACTTTTGTCTGCACTAAGTGAAAAGATTTTTACTACCGTCAAAGTGGGTATCTTTGGCCATGGAGGGTAACTTTGGTCCATCTGTCTGAAAAAGATTGGTTTCTTAATTTCTCTTCACAAAATGATCCCATCGAAAATTGTTTTACGTTTTTGGAAAGGTGGAAGCATTGCCTTTCATTTCATGTAAAAAAAATTTCATTCTAATTTTGGCATAATACAAATGGCGTTTGTACTCTTACGAGCATTTAATGACAAAAATCTGTTTCTTCCAACTTTTGTCTGGAATGCGTAAAAAATATTGAAAATAGCTAAGTAAAAAACTCTATACTATTCTATTATTTATGGGGATAAATATTGCAGCATTTGTTAAAATCTAAGTTGATTGCTTTTTATGCTATATTTAATTATTGGTCACTGGGAAACTTTTGCCGATGAATGCGGGTAACTTTGGTTCAAGATGTAACTATTTCTTTATGGAACTTTGCACTTTCAAAAATGTATGTAATGGTGTATTCTGTTTAACTATTTTGTAAGAAGTCTTATTTTTATGATTATCCATTTTTGAGATGATTTTTTTAAAAAACTAAACGATTTTAACCCTCAAAAAGATAAAGATAGAATGCAAGAAACATACAACATTCTATGTCAAAATGTAAACATTTTCAAATTCTTAATTACGAATAATATCTTAATTTTTCCCCTTTTATAATAAACTCATTTACTTTTTATCAAGAAATTTGTTATTAAAAATAAGTTATTTCCCTTATAAAAATTTAAGTTTATTTTTCTTTTAAGCAACAGACAACACTGGTATTCATAGTGTAATGTCATTCTATGATGCACTGCAATGTAAATGTTAAGTTAAATACCATTTTTAATAACTATGTATCTTAGCACTTTGTTATTTTTACGTTTAAACATTTTAATATTACTATTTAATTCGATAACACAGCCTTTAAGGATGTTAAAAAGTATGTTTCTTATGTATTTCATGCTTGGACCAAAGTTACCCGCCCTAATAATAACCATGCTCTATTTTTTTAAACTAATACCAATTTTTTATTAATTTATAAAATGTAACAAAAATGCTTGGAAATTATTCCTATAAGTACAATACTTAGAGAGCATAATGATTTGAAGTGTTTAAATCGTTACCCGCACTGACGGCACTATCGAACTTCTTCCTTTCGAGAGAGTGATACTGTAAGACAGTTTTTATATTGTAGTTTATTCATATTGTAGTGTAATTAATTTTAATAAAACATGTTAGTTAGATAGCTACGTTACTGTTCATTGAAAGGTTATTGATGAAAATTAAGATGGATTAATATGAGCAGTGTGACTTCGGAAATCTGCTTTTATTTTAAAAGTCTATATGCTTAAGTTAGTTCTTCATAAATTAGAATAAAAATACGTAGGTATTTAAGTACAACTGTGGTCAGCCATGATAATTACGATGGATTACCATTGCCGATTCGGATTTTAGCCTGTTTTGTGTGGGAAAGATTATTCTCCCTGTCAAACTTCTCTGTTCTGGGCAGAGGGAGGTTGCTTTTAGGTTAAACAGGGCTGTTGCCAGTTCCAAAAATTTCCTAGAAATCCTTTTTTCTCAGTAAATTAATTTTTCAAACACATATTACAGACATATTTTACCACATAAATGCAGGAAAATTGCAATGTGTCCTTATGCGTCACTTCTTAAAAGAACTCTTGATTATGTATGTCACATTAGAGTTTAAAATGATTCCATAACCTCTTTCTTAAACAGCTTTTGAAAAAAGTTCCAAGTGTGAATAATTTTTTCATTCAACAAATATCCTTAAATTTTCGTAACTCAATCACTCCAATTCTTGGAACACAAACACCTCAACTCTAACTAGGAGAACTTCAACTTCATGAATAAACTTCATGAATAAAAATAGTTACACTTTAAAGTTGTCCTCAGGACAGCTGCTTTTAGATTAAACCTCTAATCCTAGCATCTTCACCTCCGAAAAAAATCCTATTCATGTAATTCTCATGTTAAACATTTTTTCAAACAAATATATATTTAAAAGTATGATTTACAAGTAATTTTGAAAAAATATACTTTTAACAATTGCTGAGGGGTACGTCAATTTAGGAGAAAAAAAAATTATGAATAAATAATCTCTGTCAATTTGTTGTAATTCAATTCACTGTCCATTCTAACATTTGTTTAAATGCAAAATTTCTTCTACATTTACCCCTGAAAAAAAATTGCACGACTCCGAAATCTGCTTGAAATTTTTCCTACATCATTTTTTAACACAATAAATCAGCAGAAGGTTAGTATTGAAAAATGAGTAAAATTGGCAAATAGCTTGATAGCTAGTCATCCCCTAAACTAGGAAACCGGTCTCTTACTTGGTTCCTCTTGAGAACCTGATTCATGCAAGATACAAGTTACGTGCTTGTACTTTGAGAGAAGAAGCAATGGGAGAAATCGGTTTCCTGTTGCTAACAACCGCCAAGCTGATTTGATTAAGGAAAGATTCCCATGCAATCAAGGGGTTCTTCCCTTGGACTCTTCAATTAGTCAAATAAAGTTGTGAAAGGAATTCTAGAAGAAGAGGTTAAGGTCGGCCATGATAACTACGATGAATGGCAACGGCCGATTTGGACCTATGCCTGCGTCGCGTGGAAAGATTATTCTCAATGTCCAACTTCTCCGTTCTGAGCAGCGTGAGGCTGTTGGACAGCTGCTTGCCGCTCAGCCGCCCACAAATGGTTGCTGAAGAAGCCCTGCTGACGTTCTGTTCCGACTTGGAGGCATCTTTGGAACCAGAAGATGACCTTGAGAGTTTACCACAGGCCCCTTCTGCAGGCTCATCGCTGGAAAAAGAGTTGGACTCCTTCAGGCCTAAGATTCTCTTGAATTCGGTGTTGTGTTGGACAAGGTTGCTTGTCACAGACCACATGGAAGCTTGGTCACTTGTGTTGTCCTCCAGAGAACATAAGAAGTCGGCTTCAGAGAGGTTTGATCCACACTTTTCCCCTTGCTTGCAGATTTTGGAGAATTCTTCGATCCTCGACTTTAACTGCGAGTCGATTATGTTCGCTTCGTAGTCATATTCGCCAACACAGAATGACGCTTTCATGGCGACCACGAAATCGATGAACGATAGCCTGATTTCTTCTTTTTGCTTCGGGGTCTCGAAAGAAGCAAACGCAGACTGTACAACGTCGAAAGGGATGTCTGGCCATACCAACTGTAGGAGGGAATGAAAGTCTTTATCATTTAGGTTTTCTTCCCTGTAGAGCAAGGGCTTGTAGATCTGCATGATCGCTTTCATGGCACAGAGGCGGTTGTAGGGCGTGGCATCCACGAAAGAAAAGTCACGGAAGAGGACGTGAGTTCCTTGGTGAACGCTACAGAAGTATTCCTTGAGGAATTTTGTTGGTTTCAGGTTGGTGCTTTGGTTTTCTAAGCACCAAGACAGCATTTGCGTCACTGCATCCTCGAAATAGGCTGTGAGATTGTGTTCTTGCAGATACAGAGAGTTTTCTTCGATCTCTTTTGCTGCTTTTGAATCTTCCATAGCGATTTTATTTTAAAAATACAACAATTTCAAAGAATATCAAAAAGAATTATTGTTTGTATTCCATTTGATGCAATGAAAACCAAAGGAAGTTTTGTTAAAATGAAGGTTAATTATTGTTAATTAGTAAGAGGTAGGTTATTTTGTGGGTTGTTAATTGATAGAACATACATATTATATTAAGAAATACTAAATTAATGTATTTTTAAAGCGGTGAAATAACTGTTCGAAACTGAAAGCAAAACCCAAATGTAAACAAGTTTTTTTTAGTTATAAGCAGACAATACAGTTAAACTTTCGTACCCGCATTTATGATTACTATATTTCGGTTTTTATATCGCTATATTTTACCACTATTTTGAATTGAAATACATGTATAGAAATACTTTAAGTGTCAAAAAGTGCAATTAATTAATTTAAAGTTAATACAGTTGTTACATAAAAAAAATCCACGTGCGTGATACTTTTTTTGTTTGATTTTTTATACTTCTACTTCTACCATCTTACATGTTTACCAATAAAATTAAGATGTCTTCGTGAGAGATTGATAAATTAGGGAGGATATCTTGTCAGTTTTATTTTTGTTTTAATATTTATCTTAAATTGTCTTAGTTGTTTCATGTTTTTTTTGTCATCACTCAATGTCGCTATGTATTTCAATTTTATTGCGTAAGTTGACAGAATGTAAATAGTAGATGTTTTCATCGAAGTTTTTAATAACATCTTCGTCACCTCAATTTAGTTCTCTTATTACTTTCTTAACCTATATTATGTATTTTAATATGCATGTATGACAAAAAAATATTATTTTTTTTTAGAATTAAATTAGTTGTTAAATAATTATAAAATTGAAAATAACTTTGACATGTCTGGAAATATTAACAGTTTCAGACATAAGTTATAGAAATGATATTTCTACTTTTAATAAAGGTACGCTCCCAAAAGAAGGTATAGATTACTTATTTTTCAAATGAAATACATCATATTTGAAATTTCTTAAATCTAGTATGGTTCGGAAAGTAGATGTGAAAGTAAATATTTCATCTCTGGAATGTTTCATGAAATAGTTGACATACCTGCAGATCTGTATACTGCTCAACTCGTGCTTACTTTATTGTATTTTTAAAGCTATTGGACATTCATATTATTAATTTTAAACCATAAATTAGTGTATTTCAATTAAATCTCTAGGTATTTTGATGTATGCAGCATTGCAAATAAATTTGTAATTATAAAAGGTAATACAGTCGAGGTGCTTTTTTTTTTAAAGCTTGCTGTTAATTATATATTTAAATTATTCTGAGGGTACAGATCTGTTATACACTCTCAGGAGCAGAAAGATAATAAGATTTTGTTGACAAATAGCAAAAACATTAGTATTTTTGGTAATCAGGTACTTTTTATAGATTGTGTTTACTTCCATCAGCTATTTTTAGCAACTTTATTTTATCAGTTTATTTTATCATTTTATTTTTATCAATAATTTAAGAGGATTCACATTAGTAAACAACATAGATTATTGGCACAAATAGTTTAATAACAATTAACTATTTGCACCTATAATTTACGCTGTTTTCTTCATGAATCTTCTCAGGTGCACAAAGTTGAAGATATTTTCTGAATACTAGTAATTTCTTCATTTTTTTTGTCCTCATGTTATAACCACAATTTCCTTTAAAATTTCAGGTGCATGTCATACTACCTACAAACATTAAACATGATGTGAAGACTCGTAAATCTGCGACCATGTCCGAAGTGTACGTCCAAGTCCTGTATGACTATCTCTACCACACGGACGATGGTAGCGAAATAAAAATGAAGGCAGGAGAAGAACTCCTGCTCATCAAGAAGTCCAATGAAAACTGGTGGCAGGTGATTCGGAACTCGGACAACCAGCCCTTCTACGCCCCGTCAAACTACCTCAGTATCATCGGTCTGAATTGCCTCGACACCACTACACTAAAAGACGTCAACTCCAATTTCCAACAGGGCGATGTTTTTTCTGATGACGTCATCCAAAAAGTGACGTCGAAAAATGCTACTGACGTCATCCAAAAAGTGATGTCAAAAAATGCAGCTGACCTCATCCAAAAAGTGACGTCGAAAAATGCAGCTGACCTCATCCAAAAACTGACGTCGAATAACGCAGCTGATGTCATCCAAAAAGTGACGTCGAAAAATGCAGCTACTAGACAAAGGGACTTTCGGCAGGGCAATGGAGTCCGTGTGAAGCAGCTGACAGATGCTCTCTCGTTTAGTAATCCGCTGTGTGAGGATGAGTTTGCGAGCTTGGATTACAGCCATAATGACAGCCAACAACACAAAGTGCCTCTCTCTAATAATAACGAACTGTCGCTCAGTGAAAGGACGGAGAATGCGGGAATATGTGATACATCTTTTTCTCAAGTAAGTTGTGTTGTTTCTGCTTCATTTTTTCTACCAAGATTTTTTTTATTTCTCTGCTACCACATCCCCCAAAGTCCATATAAAAACCCTTTAAATGTGTATAATCCTCTCACTTGTTTACAATGATCCTAAAAAATTAACTTTGTTGTAATATCAAGTAGTTCATTATTAAATAATTAATATTGTGATTCTAACATATTCCTCTAATAAGGGTTTGAAAAATCCGGGTATTTTTCCCAGAAAAACAAACGTTTTTGTTTTAACCAGTTTTTTCCCTTTTATATCAAATATTTGGGTTTTTTTTATTTTGTATTAAACAGTGTTTTTATTGAGCACATAAATTTACCTTGCAAATGGCCTGGAAAACTACAAAAATGTAAGGTTGTTTTCACTGTATAAATTTTTAAATTTATATTTATTTACACTAATAATTTATTTGTTTTAACAAAATTTTTAATTAGTTTTATTTTTGAAGATATGATCTTAAATTCATTTCCAAATGAAAAAAGTATGTTATGAATAAAAATTTATTATTTATAATTTTTTAAAAAAAATCAAGGTTATTATAATAAAGACTGACGCACAAATTACAGAATGGCAGGGGCTCAGTTAGGGTAGTTATGACCTGTGTCCTTTTTAAAATATAAAGCAATATTTTACTACAAAATAAAGCAAGTTTTACTGAACGTCTTCTCTCTGT
The DNA here is from genome assembly GCA_019343175.1 of Oedothorax gibbosus. Lineage (NCBI taxonomy): Eukaryota > Metazoa > Arthropoda > Arachnida > Araneae > Linyphiidae > Oedothorax > Oedothorax gibbosus. The sequence continues at coordinate 44,365,943 of CM033280.1, forward strand.
CTCAGGACTCTCTGTCCCCCATCTACGTCAACATCCCCATCTCCTTTGGGCGCCTTCCCCCCACCCCCAAGGTTGACGAGAAACCCACCCGCAGACTGAGCAATGATTGGTTGGAGTATGTGGACAGAGAGAGTGGCCGTAAATATTACGTCCATACGTCGGGCAACACCACGTGGAAACCTCCTAGGAGAAGAGAAAACATGCAGGTATTGGAACTGTAAAAGCAAAAGTCATCCCAATTTCTTATTAAAGATTTATCAGTATATAATAGGCTTTAATTTTAAGGCAGAGGCTACGCGCACGGGCACCGTTCATGCATTCCGTGTACGGGTTTTAATGTGCATGCTCAAGTCGGGGCTTACTGGAACCGTGCTTACATTGCTTGCACGGACATGCATGATATACTTGAAAGTTGAGATTACTCTTTTTTGGGCCCTGGGCAATTTTGTTTTCTCTATAAAACATCAGTATCCAACATGGGCAGTATTGTAGGGCGCATTGAAAGCCTAAACACTCGTTTGGGGCCCCGGAATTTTTGTTTTCTTTTGGAAATTTTGTTTAAAAAAACATCAATTCTAGCCATTTGCAATGAAAGTTTAAAAAAATAGAAATTTAAATCCTTCATGAAAACGTAAAAAATGCAAGTAAACTTTTTCAGGACAAATTTGAAATTCTTCCAGGGTGAAAAAAATCTTATAAAATAATCTATAATTCAGCCGAAAGCGTGTTTTGAACCCGAGACCTTTAGAATATGAACCTTTTATGCTACCACTAAGCTATGGTGGTCAAAGATGAATCAAACTAAAACTGTTAATAAAGCCTCGCTCCTGCGCAGTTACTACCCGTGCGCGCAATGCTTGTACGGTGCCTGTGTACGTAGACACTCCGTAATTTTAATGTACATCGTATTCAAGGATGATTTTTTTTATAACATCATGGAAGCCTTTTTAACACATTAGGGGTTATCCATAAATTTCGTGAGGTGTTTATTGGGCTTGTCAAATACCACAAAATTTCCGCCCGCAAAGTTGAGTGAAAACAGCGTTTTTGATAAAGTCTTACATGGTACTACTACAGTCGAACCCCGCTATAATGAACCTCGGATAAAGTGAACCCTTGCTTGTAGTGAACCTTTTAAGTGGTCCCTTCCAAACTCCTATTTAACTATTTTATATGGATATAGTGAACCACTTAGAAAATGAGAGTTCGATTATAGTGAATCCAGATTTCCCTTTCCTAATATTTTTTTCTTCATCTATATCTCTATATTTTAAGTTATATAAGTGGCAAGCGAGAAGACAATCTTTAGCAACAAGTCAAATTTCACTCGAACTAGACCGGTTTCATGGTAAATAAGAATTATGCTTATCTTCTATACCTCTAAAAGTTCCAGGAGCCAACCCTTTCTTTTCAAACCATTCATCCCCCCTCCCTCCTCACCTCACACAAATTTCCAGATTTCTAGAGGGCGTGTCTAGTCTAACTTTCCAGCAAAATTGGCTATAGCGAACCAAGTGTTGGTTCCGTAGAGGGTCCACTGTAGCGGGGTTCGACTGTATTTATCATAGCTTTCCCAACCATACTTAAAAGTCTTAAACTACCTGACTTGACCCTCTGTGATGTTGGTCTGCTTGGTAACTTTGAAAATTGTAATTAATTTCTAATAGTGTTGGTTTAATTTTTCTTTTTTACCTTATATCCAACTCTATCAGTCAATAATTATTTTTTTAAAGTTATAACATTTTAAAGTTATTTTTGTAGTAGCTCATAACACTTTTTTGTGCTTATGTCATTGTGGGAAATTTCCAATTGGTCTAAATCACTTGACATTTGACACTCTTTGGGTCAACACACATGCCACGCTATCCAATATATCTTTTTACTAACAACCGCATCCTTTTTTTCCGTTGCCAGTCCACCCCGTTGAACAGCGAGCCCAGCAGCCCCCGCTCCCTGGCCTCCAGCGTCCCAGACCCGCCCCCCAAGCAGCTCAAGCCCAAGCTGAAGAAGCTTGCCCACTCCAGCAACGAGAGCCTGGAATCTCAGACCTCGCCCAACATGTTCACCATCCTGCCACCAGGGTGGAGCGAGCAGGCAGACGGCGGGGTGGTGTACTACTACAATGAGGTCACCAAGAAAAAGGTAAGGTGGAGACTACAATTATATCATGATATTATGGATGAAATTAACTCAATATTGTTAAAAGGGCAATAACACAATGTTGGACATACAAATTTGCTTCAAGTTTCCACTTTTAACCTAAAGCTTTTCAGTAAATATTTTTTTTCTAAAGCTTAACATTTTTTAGAAATTTTTGTTGCAGCGTCTGTCGGAAATTTTATGAACATGATTAGAACACTTTCAGTGATTGCTGATTGGGAATGTTATTGATTCTTACAATATTAGTAACAAATTTTGTATAGAAATAAATTTTATTGATATACATAATTTGTTCTGTAACTAGCTTAATGCAATAAAGTTATTTGTATATAGATCTATGAAATATATGATAACAAAAGTACTAAGGAGAAAAACTTCTAGTTATAAAGTTTTTTTTTTCTGTTTGAAATTATTTAATGAAAGCTTTTTCTGATTGCCATTTGTTTCACTTTCAAATCTTTTGTTATATTCATTTTATAATTTTAACTTTTTTTAAGAACTGTTCAGTTTTCTCAGTCTCATAATTCAAATACATTAGCTACAATTTATCTTATGAGAGTAAACCATTCAAACATTAAATATACTTACTACATTTGAAGACAACTCCATTTCCTTCCTTCATGCATCCTGTTTTTCTCACGAGTTAAAGGAATGCAATCATACTAAACAATTTGCTTACTTGGGTTCCATCACGTTAAATATATCCATATTTCCATCCCTAAAAATGATTAGGGAAATTTACAATTAAAAAAATTTCTAATGAATGGAATCCTGCTGCTACCATGAATCAGCTTTAAAAGAAGCTCAAATGATAAAGTCACAGGTTTATTAGACTAACAGGAAGATAACTTCTTGTGACTTCCTTCCTGTCTTGTTAAGTTGAAAGTTCCTTCTTTTGTGTCATAAAATATCAGATTTCTGGAACCTGGGGTCTCATTTTGGACATTTTTACTTGATGTTGAATGGAATCCCCAAGTAGCTTTAATGGTAAAAACTTTGTTTATTGTTATTTGTTGCATAATTTTAATATAGTTAATTAATATAAATTTAATATATCAATTTTTAAATATTAAAAATTCAATATTCATATTAAAATCATAAATTGCCTTAAATAGTTTTAAAAAAAATCAATTTATAATTACAAAAAAAAAAAAAATTACAGTGTGCATAATATTTTACTAACACTGTAACACCATTAATTTTGATTTTTTATGTGCATAGTTAATGTGATTCTTTTGCTATAGCATTGAACGTGAAAACTGCCATGTTTAAATACTTACTTATTGCATGTTGCGTATATTTTCATGTATGCGGTAAATGAAAATATATAATATAAATCCTGCAAAGTACCATCATGCCATCAATGAAATTCATTCCAATTCGAGTTTTTAAAAAAATCAAATAGGCGTTTAAGTTTCTGATTATCTGGTAGTCATTTTAACCATCTTTGGATGTGCCAATTACTTTTACAATTGAACAGTTTCCTATTTTGTTCTCTTGCTTAATCAGAGTGTTTTCTTTATATATTTTCTTTATAAGGCTTTTTCTTTCTTTCCTATAGTGGTATGCATCTCTTGACGAGAATGGGCGAACCTATTTCTATGACGAAGACAACTCTGAGTCTTTGTGGGAGTTGCCCGAGATTTCTATTTCTTCCGACACTGAGGTAAGTTATGTTTCAGTGACCTTTTTTATCTTTTCAACCATAAGTTTACAGCTTTCATCTGTATCAAGCTAACTCTACCTTCATGTCAGCTTTACAAATGAGATATTATATTGTTAAAAAGTAATTTTAATTGACATTTCAAACTCTTTCTCTTTTGTAAGTTTTAGCTTCCACACTACGTTTATAACGTAAAAAGTGGAAGGTTTTATAATCGTTCAGTCCGTCTGTCACCCACTTTCACAGAAAGAACCACAAGTCCCACAGACAAGTGGGATACGTCATTTTGAAGCAAAAAATCAGATTAGACTACATGCCAAATTTCATTAAAAAATTTAAACTAGAAGCTTATTTAAAATTTAAATAACTAAAAATTTAATCTACATTGAAATAACATGCAAATTCCATTTTTATTCAATATTTTTACTGTTGCCATTTCGTTAAACGTACGAGAAACTTTTGTTAAAATAAAAATACACTTTTGAAAAAATATTTATTTATGTGATATAATTCGGTTTGGATTGTTGTATTATCACAATAGAGTTCTTTTAATGGTTCTATATATATGTATGTAGAAAGATGCATAGAGAATTCTAACTTGGCATAAAAAAAATATGCTTTTTCGCTTTTATTTTTAAAGCATCAATTGTACAAATTATAAATTTTTTGAACTGTAAATTAATTTAACAAACTATAAATAAGTGAATTTTTGAAAGAAATGTAAATGGGAAATTGTGGCGACAAAAATATTTGTTAAAAAAGATTACATCATTATTCTTCGAACTTCAAACAAATTTAGCAAACGATAAAGTCTAATTATTAAATCTGAGAAAGAAGATTAATGAAAATAGTTAATTTTGGCGTTTAAAACTTTGAATTACAAATAGCTAAAGGCCCTGTTTTTATTAGAATTAAATCACATTTGCCATTCGCAACAATCGCTCGAGAAACTTTAATTCTTTTAGATAATAAATTAAAATAAATTTATTTTTGCGACATTGATCAGTTTGAAATGACGTCAAATATATTTCACTACGCAATCCTTGTATGTTGATATGAAATGTTTTCATCCTATTTAAAAGCGAGGAATATGACATATTTATTCTTTAAAATATAAATTAACTTTTGCAAACGATAAGTAATAATTATTGAATTTTCGAAATAAAATAAATGAAACTAGCCAAATTTAGCTTGTAAATGTTAAATATAGAATTAATGTTGTGTTTGGCGCGTTTTTTCCTGTTAAACACAAATATGTGGAAGCGAGTTAAGTGACAGATTCTGTTACAAACCTACTTGTTTGAGTTTATACACAATAGCAAAAAGAATAAGTACAATAACGAATTAATGGAATTTTCAAGATAAAATTTTAGTTAAAAATATTACTTATTACTAGAAATATTTCTTTAATATCCGAAAGGTGCTCAGGCATACTGGTAATCAACTAGATTTCAAGTAAATTTCTAAAAGCAACTATACAACTTATTTAATGAAGTAGTGAATTTAATTTGTGAAGTATGTCAAAAAATTTTAACTTTAGGAGTATGATTTAATGTAAGCTTAGCATTACAAAGTCTTTTTTAAAAATTTAGTTTTGCGTTTGATTAAAGAAATTTTGTTATTCATTTACAATGGTCCAGTAGCTAAGAGATATAGCTTAGTGCTGTCATGCGAGAGGTCCCTAGTTCAAATTCTCAAATTATTTGGCTAAGTGCGTTCAGCGTGTCATCACTTCAATGGGTTAATAAATAAAATGTTCAAAGTTTTAAAAAGTTATTTTTCTTAAGGGGAAAATAGGTGCATGTTTTCAAACTGAAATGCCTCTGTGTTAATCCAATGAAAAAAAGTAACTTTCTAAGCCACACATGACTGTGCCTGTATTGATTATTTTTACAGTTTTTTTTTAATATGATAAATGTAGCTAACTTACATGTCTCTATAATCCCACTTTTTGAAATTAGTTCATATATTTTTTAAAATTTTCAATGTATGTATAATTTACAACAAAATATTCCGACCCATTTCAAAGGTGGGATTATATAGCCTTGTAAGTCAGCTACATTTATCATATTGAAAAAACAGTTTATAAAAATAATCAATACAGCTGCAGTAATGTTTCTTAAGAAAAAAAATTCCGCTTGATTACAGAGAGGCACTTTGCTTTAGATACCCACGTCCATTCCCTCTTCAAAAAATATTTTACTATTTAAAAACTCGTTTTATTTTTCTTAAAGGAACTGAGGCCGGGACTTCTGAACGAAAGTGTCTCCTCCTCGCCGGAAGAAGCTGCTCAAGGCTCCCTCACCTCTTCCTCCTCCGAGTTATTCAAATCCCCCAAACTAAGAAAAGTTCCCAAGATCCCCGTCCAGAGGCAGTTCAAGACGAGGTCCCTGATCGTCCCGGAGTGCGTCAACTTGACAGGGACAGAAGATAACAAAGGGTTCCTGCCACCGTCGTTTGGGGAGGGGTACTGGCCTTCTGTGCAAGACGGACACTTTGTAAGTTTTTCTTTTATGTTACATCTCATATATTTACATGAGTAAATTAGACTGTAGTTGTAAAATCTGAATTCTCTACTTCTGTTTAATAGATGCTTAATATTTTATGTGGTTTTTACTTCAATTTTATGTATTAAGTTGCATTTCTGTTTATTGTTCTCCCTTTAAAAAATAATAAGTAAGATATAAATTGTTTACTTAATATCTTAGCTGCAAAACTGTCGTTTTCATGCAGGTTTTTTATTATAAGTACATTAGTAGGGATATTTATAATCTGTATCACCCTTTCGCTCGTAATTTCCACAAATTGCATTTATTTTTGCTTCTAGTCTATTACACGTAAAGGCACTCTGAACAAGACTAAACTAATTGAAGGTGGAAAAAGAATCCGAAAGAATTGGACGTCATCTTTTGTTGTCTTGACAGATGTTTTTCTTTTATTTTACAAGGACATAAGATCTGCTCATTCAGTAAGTTATGCTTCAAATTACCTTTACAACTATTTAACAATTGAATTATATTTTCTATGTTTTTACTATAAACATAATAGAATGCTTTTTATATTACTTAAGTTTTTTTTTATCTATTAATTGACCTTGCCTTAATAAACTACATTCCGTTAGTTTTTTTAAAGTTTATTTCAACTGTGTATAGCCTGTTTTATAGTCCTTCGGCTTGCAATGTAAGCTTTGAAAGCACTTTCTTCCCTACCCACTCGCTTCCCAGTAAACATTGTGAGCATCACTGTCCTAAACCTACTTTGTTCAGGGTGGTAACAGAACTTGGAAAACCTGGAAATCAGGGAATTCTCAGGGAACTTTTTCATTCTGGAAATATCAGGGAATTGTTATGGAATTTTTCAAATTTCGTAAATAATCAGGGAATTTTTTTCCACTTTGGATTACTTAAACAGCAGGTTTAGTTTGTACTTGTGATCACTACTAACGAACACTTGATCAAAAGAGATAATTCTGGTTTGTTCGATTTGCCTGAAGGACCAATCTTGGAGGAAGGATGAATATCTCTCACGAATCATGTTATAACATGATCCTCTGATCACGTGGTTCCTCTAAACTTATTCATATTTTCAGAAAAGTTAGGTAGGTTAACACATACTCCGGAAAATCTTAAGTCCCGTGATGTCTGGATTAAATTTTCTGTACTGCATTGAATTGTGTGTATTGTATATTTTCTAGGTAATTGGTAAAATCGGGGAATTTTTTGTGAAAGTATCAGGGAAATCATGGAAATATCAGGGAACTTTTTTTCTAGGGTTTTGTTACCACCCTGTTGTTTGAGGCTCTGCTGAGAGGTTAATCCCAATTGTTTTCCCAAACCACAAATAGGGTGGAGAAAAAAAATGAAAACAGCAACACCCAGGCAGTTTTCTAAAAAAATGCTAGAGGAAGAAGGGGAAGAAAGTGCTTTTGAAGCTTGTGTTATAAACAGAAGGATTTTAAATTTGTTTTCAGTAAAGCCTTGGTTATACAGATACAAATTATGTGTACTTATAATTTTTGTCCTATTTTCATTAAGACTACTGCTGGTGTGAAACCCGAGCTTTGCATTGATTTGAATGGAGCCCTAGTTGAATGGTGTCCCGATAAATCAAGCAGAAAAAATGTTTTTCAGGTAATTACTTTTGCCCAAATAATTTTATTGTTTATCTCAGAAAAAATATAATTAATTATTAGGTTTTGTCATATTAGTTAACTTTGTAATTCCTTTCATTAACAGTCTGGTTGAAAAGAAAATGGGCTGTACACTAAACTTGTTTTCACTGCATGATCTAAAATTAAAAATTATAATTTAAATTTAAATTATTTATTTTTTAAAAATTATATTTCTGTACCAGACGATTGTAAATGAATCCTGTATACTTAAATTTTTTTAACTTATTAAAATTATAAAATTTTCAAAAACTTGGTACTGGAAAACATACTTTTGTAAAATTGTTTTAAACTATGACAATCAGGTGGTAGATTTATATGTCTGTGTCACAGAGGGTTAAAATTAGTAAGAAAAAATGAAAATCTATAATAATAAAAGAAAGAGTCTGTCTGTGTGTCTGTTTGTCTTTGGATCGTAAAAGACCTACTTATACTGCCCTCAGAAATTCAAAATTTTTAAGATGGATTCCCTTTAATACCAACGTGTGCACCTAAGGCTTAGTTTTTTTCATATTTGTTCCATTTTTAGAGAAAATTCGAATTTTCTGAAAAAAAGACCACTTTCGCTCAAATCCGATCATTTTTTTTCCTTCCTGATGCCATCGGCTGAAAAAAATGAAATACAAAACTTTTAAACGAAAACTTTAAAATAAATTCATTATGTATTTGAAAAATATTGACATGTTTCAAGTGACGTAATTCTGCCAGTCTCCATTCCCGGATTTTATTGTGGGTTTATTTGATGATTTTTTCATTGATTTTGCTGTATATAGCAATGTACTGTACTGCATGATATTTAAGCAATAAATGTAAGTTAAGCTATTACTGAACTATGATGGTTAATAAAGGCCATCACACTAGAGCTGCATATTAGTGTTTTATGTCTTTATTTTTTTGCCAAATACGTTGCCAAACTTACCAAATTATTAACTAAAACTAGCCAAATGGGCCATTTCTTTTATAAATAATTTATAAGCTGGTCGGTTGTTTGAAGGTCATTGTGTTAGAGCTGTATAATGGGTGTGGGTAGCTATATCTATTTTCTCGCCAAATTATCTCCCAAAACGCGCCAAATGAGCTAAAAGGTTTTGTGTATTTATGAGGGAATTGTAATGACATTTATGAGTGTATTTTATAGCGTATTTTTCATTTTGGAATTTTAAGGCAATGAAACGGGATATACTTTATAACGAGCGGGAACAATAACATAAGTTTATGATCCTATAACAGGTTATATGGTACACATATTTGGAACTATTTGATATTTTTTTAATCCGTGCCAAGAACAGGTATAAATTTGCTAGTATTTCATATTTTTTATTCCATACTATAACATTAGAAGAAAAATTCACTTTCTTAAAAATAAATCCAATTGTGCGCTGATGAATCATTAAATGAATTTTTTTAAATGACTCATTTTCCTCCTCAGATCAGCACAGTGCTAGGCCATCAGCTGCTCCTGCAAGATGACAATGCCCAGACCACTCGGGAGTGGTTTGAGACCATCCAGGCAGCTATTATGATGCTGGTAAGTCCTCTTCCAGGTTGAATGTGTTTCCATAAAGTTATCTATTTTGTGGGAATTTATTTTCCTCACCAAACATTATAACAAAATAGCATACTCTACATATTTCATTAAAAAAAAATTCTTGAGAATGCAAGAAATGTTTCATGGATAGACAGTGAAGACAAATACTACCATGTTTTATATTAATGTTGGTTGTACAGTCAAACTTGGTTATGACTACTCATTAATAATGCCATAGATGTTCGATCACTTGAATTTACCATTAATGTTATAATATTTTGCTTACAATGACAACTTTCAATTGCCTCCTCTGTTATAATGCTAAAAATAAATTTTTTATATTTATGATATCCAAAATGCCTCTTTAAAAAAAAATTTTTTTTTGCTATTCAAATTTTGTTTTATTTACCAAATGATGTGAAAAGTCACCAAATTTGAAATTTATTTACCTCTTAAAAATCTTAATGATGAAGGACAGATAAATTGAACTACTAATAGCACATTAAAATTTATTCAATAGATATCATTTTATAACTTTCATTAATAATATCAATACATAATATGTATTTTACGTGATTTACTCTACTTCATATTCAACTATGTCGTCATGAACATCGCCGTCACTTAAATAACGCTTTAACCATGTTCAACTAGTTATTGTTCTTTGTGTATATGGATACATTAAAACATGAAAAAGGTTATAGTTACCGAATTTTGTCAAAAGTCTTGAACAATGCTTTAGAGGTGCGTTAGGGCTGTACTGGATTTCCCAAACTCCTTGAATGGAAGCATTCTTCATATTAATTTAGTTTAAATACTTTTTATGGCAATGATTTTTTTTTGTTAATGTTAACACATTTTTAAGTTATATTGAATGTCATTGTAGCCTTCTGGTGTAGAACAAGCCGATTCTAAAGCTAAAGATGATGCCAAAAAGGAAGTAAAGTTATCGAGATCGAAATCTACAAAACGTAAGTTCCTTAAAAATATCTTCTGGAAATTATGATCTAATATTAACTTACAACTTTTCCTTTTTTTATTAACATTAAAATAATATTTTGTGTTAAATAACTTTACTACTTATGCAGGATGATTAAATAAAATGATACGGATTTACTATAATACTGCATAGCATTACGGGCAAATCAGCCTGAATGACCGCGGGTGTCCAAACCTAAGTGCCTCTGTATTAATCCAACAGAAAAAAAAAATTAAGCCACATTTCTCCGGCTGTATGAATATTTTTACAAACGTTTTTTTATAGGATAAGTGTAACTGACTTACAGGTCTCTTTAATCCCACTTTTTGAAATTTGTTCAAATATTTTTACAAATTTTCAATAAATAATTTTACACAAAATATTCGAAGCAATTACAAACAAGTAGGTTTGTTACAGAATCTGTCACTTAAACCGCTTCCACACAGTATTTGTGCTCAACAAAAAACGCACTATTTATACACCTCTGAAAAAAATTCACCAAACAGGGCCTTCAGCTTATAATTTATTTCTAATTCAAACTTTTAAACGCCAAAATTAACTATTTTCAGTAATCTTCTTTCGCAAATTAATAATTATTCATTATTGTTTGCTGAATTTGTTTGAAATTCGAAAAAATATGATGCAACTTTTTGTAATAAAAATCTTTGAGTTGCCACAATTTCCCATATTCATTAACTTTCTTTCGAAAAAGAGAATAATAAATAATTAGTAAAATTGATGCTTTAAAAATAAAAGCGAACTTTCACTTATTTTTTTATTCAAAGTTAGAATTCTCTATGCATCCTTCCTCATACATCTATATACATAAAAGGCAACTTCCGTTTGTTTGTATAAGACACGAGATCTAAAGAACCACGCAACAGATTGTCACGAAATTTGGCACAAAAATTCATCTCATCTCCGAACAAACATAGGCTAAGAATTTTTCGAATCAGACCATTCCTTCTATCGTTTCGAACGTTTTTCTGAAAAAACTACACCACTTTGGCTCAAATCCGATCATTTTTTTACTTTCCTGATGCCATCGGCTGAAAAAATTAAATAAAACTTTTAACGAAAACATTTAAAATTCAAAATGTTTATTTTATTCTGTTGCCATTAACTTCAGAAACTAAATTCATTATTTGAAAAATAATTGACATGTTTCAAGTGACGTAATTCCGACAGTCTCCATTCCCAGATTTTATTGTGGGTTTATTTGATGATTTTTTCATTGATTTTTCTGTTGACTGCATGTATGCATATTTAAGCAATACATTTATCGTTAAGCTATTACTGAACTATGATGGTTAATAAAGGCCGTCGCACTAGAGCTGCATATTAGGGTTTTATGTCTTTATTTTTTTGCCAAATACGTTGCCAAACTCGCCAAATTATTAACTAAAACTCTCCAAATGGGCATTTTTTTTATAAGTAATTTATAAGCTGGTTGGTTGTTCGAAGGTCATTGTGTTAGAGCTGTATAATGGGTGTGTTTGTAGCTATATCTATTTTCTCGACAAATTTTTTCCCAAAACTCGCCAAATGAGCTAAAAGGTTTTATATTTATGAGGGAATTGTGATGACACTTATGAGGGCAGTTTATAGCATATTTTTCATTTTGGAAAGAAAAAAATAGTTAAATTGACTGTTAAATTATTTTTCCACCTCTACCCGTGCAACGTCGGGTATAACAGCTAGTATATAATGAACCATAAAAAAAATTCTATTGTGATATTACAACAATCCAAACTAAATTATATCTCATAAATAAATATTCTTTCAAGAGTTTTATTTTTAGTTTAAATAAAGTTTCTCGTACGTTTGACGAAATGGCAACATTGAAAATATTGAATAAATAAAAAGGTGCCAAGCACAGCATTAATTCTTAATTCTATATTAAACATTTACATGCTAAATTTGGCTAGTTTCATTTATTTTTTTTTCAAAAATTCAATAATTATTACTTATCATTTGCAAAAATTAATTTATATATCAAAGAATAACTATGTAATATTCCTCGCTTTTAAATAGAATGAAAACATTTCATATCAACGTACAAAGAATCTCGTAGTGAAATATATATTTGACGTCATTTCAAACTGATGGATGTCGCAAAAATAAATTTATTTTAATTTATTGTCTAAAAGAATTGAAGTTTCTCGAGCGATTGTTGCAATGGCAATGGTGATTTAATTCTAATAAAAATGGCTTCCTTTGCTTTTTAAATGAGCATTAAATTTTGCAGTTTTTAAAATAATTGAAGTACTTCGAATTCTTTTCTGAAATTTTCCATGTATTCTAATTCCGATGCGCTTAATTTTTTGACATATCACACTTGTCCGTAGCATTTGTAGTTCGGGCTATGAAAGTGGGTGACAGACAGACAGACGGACTGAACGATTATAATACCTTCCACTTTTTACGTTATAAACGTAGTGTGGAAGCTAAAAGTGGGATTAAAGGGACCTGTAAGTCAGCTACATTTATCATATTAAAAAACTGTTTGTAAAAAGATTCAATACAGCCGGATAAATATGGCTTAGAAAATAATTTTTTTCGATTGGATTAATATAGAGGCACTTAGATTTAGAGATCTGCGGCCATTCGGATTCATTTGCCCTTAAGTGGGTATCCTTTTTTTTAGATCACTCTGTACAATCATGTCCCTGCAAAGGTTTGAGGGTATTTTCTTTCCTAAAACTGTAGATGTAAAATGTATGGCTAGTTCTTTAATTTATGTAACAATGAATGAGAAACCGGAAAAAGTTTAGTAAACTTGAATTGTCAAATCCTGGATCACCTATGCGTGATTTTTAAACGCACTTGAACAATTGTTTGTAAATTTTTTTTAGATTACCCTTCTGGAAAGAATAATGAAATGGAGGCTGAAGTGGTTTTGCCCGCTGAGAAAAAAAGAAAAATCCGAGATAAGCTTAGAAATTTCTTTGTTCGAAGACCTACTCAAGAGAGCTTAAGAGAAAAGGGAATTTTGCTTGGTAAAGAATAACCATTTTTTTGTGATACTCTATATAATATAGTGTTATAATTTATTATTAGAACATTAACAAGTATTATTCATGAATGATTATGACTCATATTAATCTTAAGTACCTGAACTACATTTAACACCAGCTATAGTGCAGTGTTTTTATTGAAAACTGTGATTATTAAGAAGAAATGTATTTGATTATTGTATGCATAAATTTTTGGTTTCACTTCCATTTTACAGCAAAAGAAATTAAATCAGTATTCTTCGAACTTCAAACAAATTTAGCAAATGATAAAATTTAATTAAATCTGCAAAAGAAAATTAATGAAAATGGTTAATTTTGGCATTTAAATTTTTTTATTTAAGCTAGATAAATGCAGTGTTTGGCTATTTTATTTTTAAAGTGTGTAAATAGTGTGTTTCCAGCTAAGCACAAATGTAGTATGTATCTGTCTAAGTGACAGATTCTGAAACCTATTTGTTTTGTTTGTTTTTATCTGAGTGCTTTAAAAGTGATTATTATTAATAATAATTACTTTACAGATGAACCTGTGTTTGGCTGCCACCTGGAAAATTTGTGTTCAAGGGAAAATAGGAAAGTTCCCAAATTTGTTTCAACCTGCATTGAAGTCATTGAGGAAAAAGGTATTAGCCTCATTCAAAATAAAATAAAGTTGATAATTTACAAAAAAGGCCAAAAGATACATTTTTCATGGATAAATGCCTGGATCATTAAGTTAACTCATTTGGGGATGGCAATGCTCTGTACATTAACACTTCTTTGACAAACTTATTTTGGGATACAGATCCAGTTAAACTGAATCGATCTAAAACACAAAGTTGAAATCTACGTTACTATCATGTAAGCAGTTTAAAGATATTTAGTTTATTTTAGAACTAACAATTTGTCCGAAACTCTACTAAAATACAAAAAAATTAACTTTTATTTGGATTTCAGACCAATAAGTGTATTGGTATAAGTGCATAAAACAGCTAGGTATTTAATAATTAAATTATTTTCTGCTACTAAAATAAGTTATAGTTTGTTTCTATCCAACACATTGTGTAGTTATAGAAAAACAAAATTTTATTAGAAAATTCTTTGGGAATAAAGGTAAAGTGTTTTTTTTTTCTACTTTTCTAAATATATAGTTTTACTATATTTATTACATAATATATATATATGAAATTTATATATACTATTACCACTATTTACTTGTTAGTAGCTGGTCACGCTATCTCACAGCCTGTTACTTTATTACGTTTATAAAATAAAATATAGGATTCCATCTTGGACTGGTTTACGTCACTTGACTGTGGTTCGAAATTATGACGCCTGTCGCCCTCGTGTAGCTCTAGTGCGACTATAATTCAAACTCAACTTGAACTGGAGGAAAGCGGAGCACAATGGGATATTTTTATTTTTAATCCCCTTCTCTCCCTGCCAGTAAAATACTACTTTTATGTGTTCTTAAAAACAAACTTGAAAGCTTTCAAACCAAACCAAGGTGAAAGGGTTAAGAAATATAGTTCTAGTATGCAGGGCCTGTTCTTTCATAAGGCCTAGGGTCCCCAAAATATCAGTAAACTAAAAAATATTCTGATACTCCACTTTGTTTTTTGCTCAATTTTGATTAAAAAATTGACCTAATGTGATTGTTTTGATCGATGTTTATAAGGAAGCCTAAAAAATTGTAGCAACAATTTTATACATAGGTCATATAGCATCATCATTACTTGAAATCATACACAAAATTTTCCTTAAAGGGGCCCCCAAAAAGGTTGTGCCTATAGTCTGAGATTTTCTAGAACAGGCCCTGCTTAGTATGTGATAAAAGTTTCGCCCTAGTATGTTCTTTTCAAAACGAAGGATTTTTTCTGTAAGGACGAACCAGGTTCAACCTAACTTATTCTTGTTTGCAAACTAAACTAAACTTGAGAAAGAACTGGTTATTTGGAGGAAAGAGGAGCATAATGGAATATATTTTTATTTTTAATCCCCTTATCCCCCTGCCAATAAAATACTTCTTTTATGTGTCCTAAAAACAAACTGAAATTATATTAATTGAATTGTTTTATTTCATAGAAGAATTAGTAGTTTGTATTTTTTTTTTTTGGGGGGGGGAGGGGTCTTTGTTGTTCAAATATCTCTAAGGATCAATATAGCTGGAACTGTTAGCTGAGAATTTAATAGTAATTGAATGAGCTGAAGTTTGGTAATAAAGTTAAAATATAGTTCTTCTATGGTTCTTTATTTTGTATTTGTAATAAAATTTCAAGTTACAAGTGGATGCCATCTGTCCAGTTTTTGAGTAATACTTCTTGTCCTATTCATAAATGTTCTCTTTATTTTTCCTTGACGTACTTCATGTTTTCTTTGTTTAGAGCTCACTGCTGATGGCTTATACAGAGCAAGTGGAAATCTATCGCAAGTTCAGAAAATCAGGATTCATGTGAACCAAGGTATATCTCTTTATAATATTTCTTTTCCTTTAAAACGTTTTTTTTTCATAATATTTAAAAGTCTGATAGTTTTTAGCAGATTTTGTTTTGGGAAATCAAATTTACTTAACTGGATAGTTTTCTTAAAATTTCCAGGTAATAATCAATCATGGTGTCAATGCATTATTGCAATTTTGTAGTTTATATATTTCTATTATACAATATTTTCATTTAATTAATAAAAATAGCAACATTTCTACAGCTAGAACAGATGTTAAGTTACTGTTGTTATTAATTCATGGAATATGTATTAGAATATCTTTGCATTGGCACTTGTTTGCTTATAGTGTGAGAGTGAGTTGATGAGATTAAGTCATTTGTATTGTATTGTGAAAACAACAGGAAACAAACTATTTATACACCTTAGAAAGAAATTTGCCAAACAGGGCCTTTAGCTAGTTGTAATTCAAACTTTTATAAATGCCAAAATTAACTATTTTCATTAATCTTCGTTCTCAGATTTAATAATTAGACTTTATCGTTTGCTAAATTTGTTTGAAGTTCGAAGAATAATGATGTAATATTTTTTAATAAATATCTTTGTGTCGCCACAATTTCCTATTTACATTTCTTTCAAAAATTCAGTTATTTATCGTTTGTTAAATTAATTTACAGTTCAAAAAATATATAATTGGTACAATTGATGCTTTAAAAATAAAAGCAAAACTTTGCATATTTTTTATGCCAAGTTAGAATTGTCTATGCATCTTTCTTCATACATATATAATGAACCATCAAAAGAACTCTATTGTGATCTCATTAAAAGAACTCTATATTACAATAATCCAAACTGAATTATATCACATAAACAAATATTCTTTCAAAAGTTTTTATTTTAAATAAAGTTTCTCGTGTGTTTAACAAAATGGCAACAGTGAAAATATTGAATAAAAATCGCATTTGCGTGTTATTTCAATGTAGATTAAATTTTTAGTTATTTAAATTTTAAATAAACTTCTAATTAAATTTTTTTAATGAAATTTGGAATGTAGCTTTGGAATGCAGTCTAATCTGATTTTTTGCTTTAAAATGGCGTATCCCACTTGTTTGTGAGACTTGCGGTTTGTTCTGTGAAAGTGGGTGATGCACTGGACAATTATAATATCTTCCACTTTTTACGTTATAAACGTAGTGTGGAAGCTAAAACGAGTTTCCAGTACCTTTTGAACATTGTGATAAGTGTTTTTTTAGAAAATGCCAACCAATTTTTTTGTTTTAAAGTGACTGAAATGACCAGGGATTGGAGTAACGCGTTACTTGTAACGCCGTTACTTGTAACAGTTACTTTTTTGGGTAACGCCGTTACATTTTTCAGAAAGTAACTGTAACTGTAACTTAGTTACTTTTAGCGGTAACGAAGTAACGAAAAATGTCGTTACTTTTCCGTTACTTTACGAAGGCTATCTGATGCCAATTTTAAAATTCCACTCCTAAAAGAGAGAGAGAGAATGAACATTTCGCATTCCGAAATAAGAGCTTTTCTTGGGATGGTAAAAGTAAAGAATATAATAGAATTATCCACTTTGGCTGCTAAAGGCGTGACGGCGGCTTTCAGACTGAATTGTAACAGTACGAATTTTTTCCTTGTCTGTTTACCTTTCTAAGTATCACATTATAAGCCCCGCACCAATGCAGGCATCTACGGAAAAGAAGGGTTTTCAAATAAATCACGCTAACTGCCAAGCAGGTTCGATCTCTCAGTCCAAACCCCTTTGTGTCCCCCTGCCAAAATGGGTTCTACAACAATGACCAAGTCCCTCTCTAGAAGAGGGGTGGTGAGGGAGGAGACAGATTTCACATTCATTCTTGAGATACCCCTATTTCTGTCAGTACCTACCCGAGTGTTTACAGATGGACTCGTATCAGGGTAAAAGATTAAAATCAAATATAAAAAAATGTTTATTAATTATAATTTCAGTGTTTTGTTTGAGCATATGTTTCGTTTATCGTGGTTCTCTTTGAAAAATGGTAAGATGGCTAAATTTCCATTTTCTTATAACTTGAAATTTCGAAAAGTAACTGTGATTCGTTACTTTTTTTAAAAGTAACTGTAACGCGTTACTTTTCATATGAAGTAACTGTAACTGAGTTACTTTTTTAATTAAGTAACTGTAACTGTAACAGAGTTACTTTTTAAAAGTAACTTTCCAATCCCTGGAAATGACCTTTATTTTGGTAAAATGATAGACTTTAAATTTGATAAATGAGTTCCTGGTGGACAACTTCTCAAGAGAATGGAGCATGCACAAGGGGCCATACATCTTTTAAATGTATTGAAATTACCTTATTTGGTATGTCATAACTTGTGCATTGATTTATGGAGTGGTAATTGAACATTGCATAGTGTTACACACATCTTATCACAATCACTTAAAAAAATTCCCCTCCTTTCAGATGACTACGCGTGCCTGGATGATGAGGAGGATGTCCATGTGCTGACGGGAGCCTTAAAGATGTTTTTCCGCGAGATGAAGGAGCCCCTGTTTCCCTTCAACATGTTTGACAGGTTCATGAACGCCATCGGTAGGTACTCAACCATAGCCCTCAACATAATAATAATTTTTTATTGCACAAAAAAATAACAGACATTAATTTGAGGGAAAAACAAATACAAAAGTAATATAGTAGACAGAACACCAAGGGTCACAAGGACCCTATTGGCGAACATAAAAAAGTATATGATGTAAATTTACAAACAAGTAAGTTTTCAACATTTCAATTATTTGCAGATTTTAAATTTTCATATTCCTTAATTCTTGGAGAGTAGAGGATGAAATTATAATATATTGATGATTAATTAACATAATGTCATAGTTATAAAATTTCATGTTTGGTCATTCTTTTATCTAAATAACTATTATGGATAGTCGGAAAGTATCTATTCATTTCAAAATATCCTCATATTTTAAAGTATTCAATTGTTTTCCATTTTATACAAATAATTTTGCATTTGTTTTTAAAAATTTTGCTGGTTTAAAATGTTGCTCCATTTTAATGGATTGCCCAAATATTATCCTCTACTGTGATTCAAAACCTTACACTGAAAAAGTAGTATATTTTTATTTAGGTAATGTTGTTGCCAAATTATTTCTTTTCTTCCAATCTCTTATTTAAAAGTAATGATGCAATTAAATATTTTTTTGTTCAAATTTGGTTTCAGTCATTTTGGCTGGTTTTATGTGTGAGTTTTATTCCTGGGATATATTGTGTTCAATATATCCCAGGCCTACTGTGAAATGATATCCACGCCAATTGAAAGGTGTTTTGTCCTTTTAATAGCTTGGATTCAGTAGGATATGATATATATACTGTAGTCTGTTTCTTAACGTCAAACCTAAGGATTAGTCCAATTAAAACTTTGTGGTTCAAGATCGGAAACTTAATAATTGTGCTTCAGATACTTTTTATTTAATCAAAAGTAGGGTGCACTTTCAGCAGTTATTGTGTGCCAAATACCATTACTAATTGTGATTCTATCATTATGGGGAAGCTGCCATTAACAACCATGTTGTCAATACAAAAATTTGTTGCCTATCGTTTAAGCTTCTTTTCTTTAATTCTTCTAAAGAAACAAAGTTTATAATAATTAAAAACTTTTATTTATGCCTGTGATTTGTAAAATGTCATGTATTAGATACTTAATTTATTAAATCTTAATATAGGTCTGATCCTTTTAAATTTATTATCTGGAGACATTTTGAAAAATATGGGATGATTTAAAAAAAATATTCCATACTTTTTATTGTGAAACCAAAAATAAAAACAATTCATCAACAATATTTCCATTGCTTTGAATGCAGATTACATTATATATATTTTTTTTTAGCTCTGCCGGATGCTAGTAGTAAACTAGAAGCACTGAAAAAACTTGTCATTAAATTACCAGAAGAAAATTATGAAACTTTAAAATTCCTCCTGAAACACTTACTAAGGTATGTTTAATAGTTGTTAAACTCGTGTGTAACTTGATCTTTTTCATTGAAAACACATACTTTAGATTTGGCTATTTCTAGCAAAGTTACAAATTCAATACTTTTGTATGCATATAATCTTGAAAAAAATATCGATGAAACTTTTTGAAAGGTCCAGATCATACAATTAATATTAATCATTTGGATTTTAAGTCTTAATTTAATAATGTTTAATTTAGAAAAGTTTTAACCTTCAAAATTAACATAAAAATATATTATTGATATGTTACACTTTAATAAATTTCACCTTTACTTTATTATATTAGTTCATGGCAAAATATAATGTAAATATATTGTATATCATCACTTATATTTAATCAATTTATTCTTATATAATTAAAACGTCATGTCCGTGGACACATAAATCATGTCCGTGAGCCCAAATACACCGACATGATGAAATCGTAAATAAAGGCTTCCAGGCGCAAAAGGTTTAGGCCTTAGAGAACGAAACATGCAAACTGATATTATATAACTTATTTCTTTCTATAAATAACAAATTATAAGTAAAAATCATTAGCTTACCTTCTTTTATCTTGACCACAGAAATTACACTATGATCTTGTCAATGGACTATTTTTAGCCTACTTTTCTTTTTTTAATTCGAAGAATTAAAACAAGAAGTTCATAAAGAACTAAAATAGCCTACTTTCCTGTTACTTAAATACTTACTGAAGTTCTAATCGGGAAAAAAACTAGGTTCCTAAAGTAAATATCATCAACAGCCGTTTCTACACTAGATTTATACACATTAGAAAAAAAAATCGAAACACAGCACCCAGCTATAATTTAAACTTCTAAAAGCCAAAATCAACTATTTTCCTTAATATTCGTTCGCAAATTAATTAAATATTATTTATCATCTGCTCGTGATTTATTTGTAGTTCGAAGAATAAATATTTATTAATAACAAAAGTAATGAAACTACTCCGAACTGCATTAAAAAACAAGAAATGTAAATTAAAACTAAGCATAATTGCATGCAAAAGTATGCCTTGCCGCTTTCTTGGTAGATAATTAATGAATAATCAAAGAATCAAATTGTTCTACATTTTTATGACGTCATTCCAAACTGATTCATGAAAATATTATTTTGCTTCAAATATGTTTAAATAAAGTTTCTCATGCCATTGTTGATTTGGCAACAGTGATTTAAATGACTCAAAATTGAATTTCAATGCTAATTCAATGGGAAATTCGCCGACAGATAGTAGATTTATGTCCGTCCGGACGTACAGACAGACGGACAAAAAGTACGAAAGTTGGGTATCTGAGGTCATAGCTTTCTAACAAAAAAAGAATTTTTAAGATCCGATGATTAGAACCGATTTTGGAAGGGGGGTACAGACAGACAGACAAACGGACAGACAGGCGGACAGACAGACGGACAGACATACGAACAGACAGACAGACAGACAGATGGACATCAACCGCATTTCAATACCTACAGTGATTTAAATGACTCAAAATTGAATTTCAATGCTAATTCAATGGGAAATTCGCCGACAGATAGTAGATTTATGTCCGTCCGGACGTACAGACAGACGGACAAAAAGTATGAAAGTTGGGTATCTGAGGTCGTCAGCTTTCTAACACAATTTTTTTTTTAAGATCCGATGGATAGAACCGATTTTGGAAGGGGGGTACAGACACAGACAAACGGACAGACAGGCGGACAGACAGACAGACGGACAGACATACGAACAGACAGACAGATGGACATCAACCGCATTTCAATACCTACAGTGATTTAAATGACTCAAAATTGAATTTCAATGCTAATTCAATGGGAAATTCGCCGACAGATAGTAGATTTATGTCCGTCCGGACGTACAGACAGACGGACAAAAGTATGAAAGTTGGGTATCTGAGGTCATAGCTTTCTAACAAAAAAAGAATTTTTAAGATCCGATGATTAGAACCGATTTTGGAAGGGGGGGACGGACAGACGGACATCGACGCATGTCAATACCTACTTTTTCATTTTTTAATTCTTTCGAATTAAAAAAGAAAAAGTAGGCTAAAAATGAAAAATTAGGTATTGACATGCGGTCGATGGCCGTCTGTCTGTCCCTACCCCCCTTCCAAAATCGGTTCTATCCATCAGATCTTAAAAATTCTTTTTTTGTTAGAAAGCTATGACCTCAGATACTTTCAGATACCAACTTTCATACTTTTTGTCCGTCTGTCTGTACGTCCGGACGGACATAAATTTACTATCTGTCGGCAAATTTCCCATTGAATTAGCATTGAAATTCATTTTGAGTCATTTAAATCACTGTAGGTATTGAAATGCGGTCGATGTCCATCTGTCTGCCTGTTCGTATGTCTGTCCGTCTGTTTGTCCGTACCCCCCTTCCAAAATCGGTTCTATCCCTCGGATCTTAAAAATTCTTTTTTTGTTAGAAAGCTATGACCTCAGATACCCAACTTTCATATTTTTTGTCCGTCTGTCTGTACGTCCGGACGGACATAAATCTACTTCCTTTCGGCGAATTTCCCATTGAATTAGCATTGAAATTAAATTTGAGTCACTTAAATCACTGTTGCCAAATCAACAATGGCATGAGAAACTTTATTTATTTAAACATATTTAAAGCAAAATAATATTTTCATGAATCAGTTTGGAATGACGTCATAAAATGTAGCAAAATTTGTTTCTTTGATTGTTCATAATTATCTACCAAGAAAGCGGCAAGGCATACTTTTGCATACAATTATGCTTTGTTTTAATTTGCATTTCTTATTTTTTAATGCAGTTTGGAGTAGTTTCATTACTTTTGTTATTAGAGACAGCTCACGGACATGATTTTCATAGTCTGTGGACACACATTTTTACACAAAATATATATATTTTTGTATTTATTCAATTTTAGTAAGTAGATAAAATTTCATTATTTAATTTAAATAATCAATGTAAGCATATACATTTTTTTCATTCAAATGATCACAGGGGACTGTTTGGGTTTATTTGGAAATATCGCACTCGTCTTGTAAAATGTCTTAAATTGGGCTTAGCCAATTATTACTGTAGTAATTGGCATTCTTATGAGCGTTTCACTAATACACCAAACCAATGAGTTCAGTACACTCTCATTATACAGTGTTTAAAAAGTTTGTTTTGACAAAATCATTCATTATAAATGTTTCTGCGGTATAAAATTTAGACTAAAATATGTAGATGAGTAAGGAAATATTTTTTGTAAATTTGGTTTGGTAGCACACCACCTTGAAATTCCTTCAATTTTATTAATGGTTAAGAATATATGCCATACACTGTTTTGGACTTTCTTTATCTTCTTCTTCCTCGGACTTTAGAAGTTTATAGTCTTTCTGCTTACAATGCAAGCCTCACTTTCTTCTCCTACGCTCTTGTTTTCCAGGAAACGACGTGAGCGTCACTGTTTTAAACCTACCTTGTTTGAGGCTCTGCTGTGAGGTGAAGCCATAGATATCATAGTTAAAGTATTAGATTGGCAGATCACGTGACCTCCAATGCTAACGACGGGACGCACATGGAGGCCAAATAAGAGGGCAAAATGGCCAGTGTTGCTGCCATTTAAGGAGAAAAATACTACGAAAAAATACCATTATTCTAAAATTACAAAAAATATACTAGAAAGGGATTTAAGTCACTCAAAGATTCCAAAATGCAGCTAGTATATTTACGATATTTAAGGAGGATATAGTATTTTTGAATAATTCAAATTACAAAAAAAATTCGTAAAAATACTACTGCATTTGGATCTTTCAGTGACTTAATTTTTTCTAGTATTTTTTTTTTAATTTAAGAATTAGATGGTATTTTTTCGTAGTATTTTTCTCCTTAAAGTGGCAGCAACACTGGCCATTTTGCCCTCTTATTTGGCCTCCATGCGCGTCCCGTCGTTAGTATTGGAGGTCACGTGATCTGGCAATCTAATACTTTAACTATGATATCTATGGTGGGAAAGCAGTGATGATCACACGTTTTCTCAAACAAAGAGGTAGGGAAAGAAAGTGCTTTCAAAGCTTGCATTGTAATTAGAAAGACTATGTGCACAAATAATTTTCCTTTCAGGGTAACGGAATACCACCTGCAAAATCGAATGCAAGTGCAGAACCTAGCCATCGTCTTTGGTCCAACGCTGATGTGGCCGGAGCACGTATCCAATAACATTGCTCTTGACATGATGCACCAGAACAGGATTGTGGAGTTCCTTCTGCTAGAATTCGATGCCATCTTCCCAGAGGATTAGTGAACACGATTCCTCAACATTGAGATACGTTTTTAATATATGCCCTGGTATTGTGTGAAATGACCCACTTTGAGGCTCATAAACTTGATTAGGTATATTGTACAGCATTTTTGGAGCGACCAACTCTTATTGTTTAGAAAAGAAAGTTAATCTTTGGATAAATGAAGAGCTTAATAGAAGAACATGCTATGTGACGTGTTTGAAAAAGTTGAGATTTTTGTATTAATGTGAATGTTATTCCAAAATGAAAGATAACAAGTTTCCACCTTTTCATAAACTTTATGTTAAGCATATTTTTAACTGTTTGCAAGTAAACTCATATTCTTATTAACGCATTTTCGTCACGTAGTTTGTTCTTCCACTAAGCTCTTCAATTGTCAATGTTGGATTGCTTAACTCTCTGGGGCATAGAAATGTATAAACCTGTCACCAGACTGTGTGGTTTTCAAGCAGCCCATATAGTTTATAAATGTTATAATTTGAACAAGAAGAAATATAATTTTAATATTTAAACACATTTCATTTTCAGCTAAAAATAAAATTTTAATTTTAGGCAGTGGAAACAAGTCAGCACTTCAGCTGTTTCGCTTATAACTCAAAGAGTTAAAGGTAAAGCAGAACTATACAGCAAATTGTTATTTAAAAATGCTAATGTCTTTTTCATTTTGTTTATTACTGCATTTGAAAACAGGTTTTTTTTGGCGGGAGGGGGGGGGGGGCGCAGGTTGTATTCAAAACTTTTTCAATGTCTTGGGGAGAAAATTGATAAAAGAAGACAATTTACATAGCTGAATTGGGATGTGTTCAAATGAGAACCAGGTCAGATTGCTGTCTGGTGTCTTTAAATACCTGTTTTTCCTGATATTAATAAGGAATCGAAATGTCTTTGGAAAAATAAGTCATTTAAAAATGTGATTAAATGTAATGGTGGTCTCTTACAAAAGTTTAATTGTACCAACTTTGTTTATTCCAAAATGATGTATAATTTTATTTAGTTAATATTTATATCAAGGCTGATAAGGTATATATTTTATATCAAGGTATATAACCGTATATGAATTATAAGTAAATTAAGCTTTTAAACTATATTAAACTTAAAACTTCAATTTAAAAAAACGAAAAGAAACCTATTATATAAACAAATAGATTTTTCTTTATAAAATAAAATTGTCAAATTGCCTGCAGAAAGAAACAAACGTCATTGCATGCTGTCTCTGTTTTTTTGCTTGCATCACATGGTTTTTATATCTTTATCCCAATTAAATAACTTTTAATTTTACTTTGCTTTTAAGTATTTCCCAAAATAATAGTGTATGTCATATTTAAACTTAATATATTTTGCAAGTTTTAAAGATTCAGCATAGACATTTTATATTTCAATATCAAGACAATTTATTGAATATTTTTATGTCTATCAAGCTTAATGTGTCTTTTTTTATGTTCAAGGACATAATTATTATTTTTAGAGAAGTATGATAATTCAGGGCATACTTGAGAAGTATTATTTAAATTTGTGTTAAATGTGTTACTTCGTGCAGAATTTGTTTAGGAATCTATTTGATGTATAATGCATGCATAGTTAGTATTATGTTTATTATATATGTATAGTGTATGTATATTGATATTTTTGAAACTTGTGTTTCAAATCGAGCTCTATGTGATTTTTGCCAATGTTCCTAGAAATACAATAGTATGTGTTAGAAAGCACTCTCTGGTTGTGTATTGTAATGCTCTATTTCTTTTTGTGTTTTGTATCATCCATGCTTTATATGTCTTAGAATGTATTTGCCATTTCATTCGTAGAACATTATCAGTATTTAAGATTATATTTATGGATGTTTGCATGTGCTGCTAAAGTAGCTATGAGAGAAGCAATGGATCAGCTTTGTTTTCAACTGGGAAATGGTTCTTATAAAATTTTCCTCTTCAGTTGTGTCTTGACTTGTAAACAAATGAATTGGTTTAGATTTTATTGAGTAAAACCCTGTTATGGTAAATTTTTAAGTTTCATTTCAAAAGGTGGATAATTTAAATCTAGATAAAAAAAATACTTCTTAGCAAAAGAGTAAAAATGAATCTTTAATGTAGTACCCTCTTTTGCTGAAGTTTTTATAAATAGTTCCTTTTATTAACTATGTTATTTTAGATAGGTTGTATTATATATTTTTATTGTTTAATAATAACGGGAACATTCTTGAGAATTCATATAAAAGAGTATGATGAAATGTATTTTTTTTCTTTTTCAAACATGCCCAACATGTTTCTACTCAAAAAGTGAAATGTTTAATTGATATTTTTGCATTTTTATACTTTGTTTTCAACTGCTCTTCCTGTAAGTAAATGTTATAAAGGGTGTTTCATAGTATAATGAATAACTAGATGAATTATTTTTTAAATATACACTAATGAAGTGCCTACATTTTCCTGATGGTTAAATTGAAATATGGTTATATATAAGCTGGCTCTCTCTATCTATTTAAGGTTAAAAAAATTGAGACTGTGGATTTATTAAATACTACAGGCTTTTAAGTTTCAGTAATTGTAGATTCTATCCTTTTTGAAAATGAACTCTTCTATTCACTAATGTGCCTTTCCATTGGCACGAGTTAAGCCAATATTTTTTTAGTTCTGTGGTTGTAGTAAATTCAGTTATAAACATATTGTTAATAAAAATGTTGAGACTGTTACCATTAACTAAAAGCTTTTATTTTGAATTAACTGATGAATTGTAACTTTTTGAATATTATAAATGCATGTTTTCTTGTAAAAGTATAGGACTGATTTGTACATTTGAGTAGGACTGATTTGTACATTTTTTTCAAACTAGATTTTATAAAAGTCTGATATAAGTGTCACTATAAGCAACTCCAAACAGAATATATTGCTTTCTGAAAAACGTGAAGTAATCTTTATGTGCAATATTTAAAAGTTATGTCCCATGTAAATATCCAAATCTGTGTTACGTTCACTATTCAGTTATTTAATGATATTTTTTTAATGTCTACTATTTAGCATGGTAACCTTTCATATAGGGTAGTGTAACTCAACTTCTTGGAAACTTCTGAAATTAAACTGTTTGAAAGAATTTGTTAATGTTAAATATAGCTAATAAAATTTTTTCAATAGTTTAAGACAATTGTATATTTAAGGTATCCGTTTTTATATAAAAATGTCTATGATGTTTTCTAAAAAATATTTAAATGTTTATTAGGCAAATAAAGATACAAAGTACAAGATATTGATACAAAAATATAAATTAAAGCTTAGTTTCCCAAAATTAAAAAAAAAAATGGTTGGAGAAAAGTTTTGCTTAATGTTTTAATTAAAGGTGTGTGTTGTTTTCTCAATATTGTTGTAAATAAAATGTTTTGAATATTTATTTTTACTATCTAAGACAAATAAATATATTTACAATGAAATATAATGACAGAGTTTACACCATACAAAACTATATGTAACAGTTAACATTGTATTTTGTAATATTATAAAGAGTTAAAATAAAATTGTTATAAAAAATTTTACGTATTGTGTATATATAACTTAAGTCTTGTATGGGGATCGAAAATCTGATATTTAGATTTTCTTTCCTACTCTTTTTAGGAGGCGCTGATTCTAAAAAAAGTGGTTTTTAAGCATTGGTCCATCTGTCTGAAACCTTTCTATGGGTCGAACTAAAAGAGCTCCGGACTTCAAATATGGTACATGAGTTCCCAGTACCTGTCAGGCGTCATAATAAGGGTTTCGAGAAAAATGCCAACGAAAATTTCACATACATGGCCAAATTAATTTTGATATGAAAAGTACTTTATCTTCAACTGAGGAAAAATATTTTCTGAACTATGTGTGGCAGATAATTATTTTATAATACATTATTTTGAGGTTATAAGATTGATGTTTTGTGACTATATTTTTTTAAAAGAATAAAGATTACAGAAAAGTTATAACAGTTTATTTTTTTCTAGAGTCCTTTAATAAGCATTCAGAAAGTGGAAAAAGTGTGTTCAGAGCTCATGAAACAACCTCAGACTATTATGTTATCATAAAAAATTACAAACATATCACTAACTTTTTTTATTTATGCATAGATTTAGGCTGACTTTTTTAACGAGACAAATTTTTAATTTTTTTGAATGTATGTGTTTCATAAAAATATGGGGGATCTTTTTTGCATGTAGGCTAATCAACAAGTAAAATTTTACTTGCCATGACCAGGATTCGAACCTGGGTTATTGCGGCCACAACGCGATGTACTAACCACTATACGATCGGGCACGGGTAAGTAACAATTCTTTTACGTTTAAATTTCAAAAAAAATTACTGGACTGTATCAACCTACAAGTTAAATGAAGTGTGATAATTCGGATTAGTATCTCTTTCATTCTATAGATGGCAGCACCACAAATTGTGTAATAGGGTTTTCGAACATTGATCCGTTTGCCTGACTGTGTAAAAACACTTTACATCTCGAACTAAAATAGCTACGGACTTTAAATTTGGTAGACGAGCTCCTAGTATCAGACGTCATTATAAGGTTTTAGAGAGAGAGTGTACAAGGGGTAGTTGCCATACAACATTTTAGGTTTTAAAGTTAACTTATAGTGTACATAATTATCTTTGAACGGTGTGCATTGATTTATTGAGCGGTAGTTTTAAAGTAGTGTAGTGTTACACACTCCAAGCTTCTATTTCGCTTTTGTCGCACTAACATGCTGCTCTTTTTAAGAGGTTCGATTCTTATGTTTAACTGAAAAGTAAACCATTGTCAATCTACCCTAATATTGCTTTCCCCAAAAGCAAAATTACGCCCTTTTATATTACCAGCATTACCTTATGAATTTTTACATCAATCATTTTAGAAATGCTTAAAGCCGATGATGAGATTGGTGCTATGGGTCCAAGATACTTTGCTTCCTTATAATAATTATAACGTGTTCTTTTAGGCTCAATTTCTAGTTTACTTTTCCACTTACGCTTATCTTATTCTATATGAATCTTGCATCTCTTTTTATTTTAAGTCTATCATCGACATTTGTTGTTGATGTGTATATTTCTGTAATTATCAACAAATCTTCAAAGTCTATCATTTTTATGAGGATCAGAGTCAGAAACAGTTTAGGAAATGTGTGTCTAGATGAAGTAGTAAAAAAATATTTCCTCTATCAATGCACAAAAATTATATAATTTTACTTATAATAAAAATTATACAAAATGGGCCGTTATCATTAGTAATTAAAATAATAATAGTCTTAACCACATTTCCCTACGTATTTTTCACAGCCCACCAGTGAAATAGCTCTACTCTTTCATATTAAAAATCCAATCACGTGCTAGAGCGTGACCCGCAGTGAATGAGTTACAATAAATATGGAGCTCTTCAAAAAGAATATCGATATAATGTAGTCGACCCTATTTTCTGGTTGAGTTCGTTTTTTTTTTCCTTCTGAAAATTATTTCAGAAGAAAAGCTGCAAATAAACCAACGGTACTTCATGCTAACTATATGGTAAAATTCGCTGAAATTCACAAAAAATCTGGAACCAGAATATATAATTTACTTGACATGAAATTTTGTACATATATATCTAACAGACGACTCCCAGGTTCGAATCCCGGCACATGGGCATGTATATTTGTGTTAAGTGTGTCTGTCTGTATTTCTTCTGAGTGCACTGGGCACTGCGACATACGTGCTCGTTTAATCTGTGGAGTCGAAAGTTCCAAACAATCACATGATGGTTTGCTTTGTGAAAACGGTACTTACGCTTTTACCCGCAAATTTCACTTAAGTAGTGACAGTTTTACGCTGCTGCAGTGGCAACGTACGGCAGCAATTTTTCTTATATAGCACTTTAAATTCAAGTGAAATCGCCACTCTTTCCTTGAATACCACAGATAAAACCGTAAGTACGGTTTTCGCTTCCGTCGCATTGTGTTTGAGGTAGAGTATTGTGTCAGATAATTGTAACTGCAATACAACTTGAAAACCCCTGGACTATCAAGGCAAAAAGAAAGTACCCGACCCAACACACCAGACACAGGAAGGATTTTTTATATGTTCAAATGAGCCATTTTAACGGAACTTTTACTTCGACTCTATTTTATGTATGGATAATTAAATCCCATTCAATCAGTCGTACAATGTTAATTATGTTGTTATTGAAACTACACTGTGCCAACAAAACTCTCCTTACAATATTCATCAAATGGATGCAACCATGTGGTCTTTGTTCTTTATATTTATTCAATATTCGAGTATCAAAGAGAGAGATTTCATGAAAGATGATAATACACATTGACAAGACCAGCAACCTTCGCCAACCAATTTGGCATCATTTTTAAGCGATTGAGCAGTAAAAATTTCTCGATAAATTTTGATACCGAAAAACTATTTCTTACGTAAATTTTCTTCTTTCAGAATTTGTATAATTTTACATGTAGAATAGGCTATTTTACAAAATAAAAAAATCCATTCGAAATTTTAAAGAATCTAATTAGGAGTTAAGTAGCGCAAAAATCTAAAAAAAGTGTCGACGCCATTTTAGATTCAAGGAAATTTTACATTCAAATAATAGCTTAAAACATAATTTTTTGGCATAGAATATAGTTTTACTATTAAAAAGTATTTCATTTAAACAAATGAAGATTTCGGCAAAGTTTTTATCAAATGAAAGCAAGTTCTGGAAGAACTGGAATATTTCAATGCTCACTTAAATTTTTATTGTACGGATAGATAGACAGACAAACGAAAAAAAGTATAAAAGTGGGCAGCTGATGCCCTATATTTCCAACATTTCTTGTTAATCGGGATATTTAGAATTGTAGTTGAAACATTAAGTCATAGGAGAGACGTACAGTGTACAGACAGACAGACAATAAGTGTAGAAGATTGGTATCTGAAGTCATACCTTTCTAGCAAAAAATATAGTATCGTTTTATTCGAACAGAATTAGGAAAAGGGTACAGACAGATGGACGGAAATTGCCACGATGTTAATACCTACTTTCCATTTCTTTAATTCTTTCAAATAACGAACAAAATCCATGAATCGTACTAATTTAAGTAATGTTTTGCGATAAAATAGTGGATATAAGCTTCCCCATTTGTAAAAATGTTTGTTTCATGTGTATATCTTTTATATTGAAGTGTGATTGAGCTTCCCCACGTAACTCTTCTCCGTTTTTAAAAATTTGTATGTTAAAAATAAAACTCACAGAAATTCTTATAGTCCGGATAGACAGTCAAAAGTATAAAAGGTAGGTTTATGATTTTTTACCTATTGATCACGTATATTAATTTATTGATCTAGTATGCAAAGAAGTTGCAAAAGAGACATGAAAAGATATCTGAACAGACGAGCATAATGTAAAAATATGGGTATGTGATGTCATAATTTGTAATTTTAAAAAGAAGGAAATTGGACTGCTAGAATGGAAATTAAAAGGGGGAGGGGGGTTCACATGAACCGATAGACGGATGTAAATCTTCACCATCATTATAACCTAGCATTCATTTTTTTAAGTCTTCCAATTTGAAAAAAAGGTCAAACATAAAACATCATATTTAGCACATTTTACATGCATAGATAATTAGAAATTCGCGGCTCAATGGCTGAGAGGCATTACGTATCCGCCTCATAAGGTTCGACCCCCGGCTGAGTCGTCCAATTTGCTGGATGGGGAAATCGTGAGCACGCATGTCACGTGTCATGTGTAAAAAATCCCTTGAGTACTCATTTGGCTAGGGTTCTCTCGGCAAACTTTAACATCCACAGAGAGCTCAGATTCATTTTAATCTGCGCGTCAAAATTGGTTGCGGGACTCGTATAGATGATGACACACAATAAAATTAATAATAATAATTATGACCTAGGGAATCTGCAAAGGCTTAGCCGCCAATAAAACATTAACGTTGGGAAAAAATTATTAGAAATTCAAATTTATAGCCTTCGATAGGTTTTGAAAATCCTAGTTCTACAATTGGATTTTTTTTGCTTGATAATGAAATATTTAGTGTCGCCAACTAAGTGATAAAGCGGGACCCATGGATAAAATGACATTTCCAGGAGAGTATGTTATGCAAGTGGCCTTGGTTCATTATTAAAAATAGTATTAATTGCATATAAATGATATATATTTGACGTGAGTTTTTTATTGTTAGTTCAGAGAAGGCAAAGTGTATCACATACTTCAGCCGAAAGATTTGCTAAAATTTTCAATCTCAATTCAACCAGAAAGTATAGAAGAAAATTCTCGAAATTAGGTAGGAGCAATTTTTTTTTCCACTTTACCTATTTATAAAAAAAAATACTATGTGGCTATTGAACTTAATTTTTCTTTGTTTTTTGAAAGGCTTACTGAAACCGATGATATACGAAAGTGTTTAAGTTTTAATACATAGAACTATAATTTTAATAATTTCATTCGAAAACTAGATCCTCAAATTTTAAAATATGTTCATATACCAACTGATCTGATTAAAAATATTTACTGGCCATTTTTTCATTACATTTTAATACTTACATCATAATTTGATACTATTGTTTAAATAAATATTTTAACTTATAAAATATATTGTTAGATGCTGGTTTAGCGACATTTAGTTCATTTCAGTTCCGCACTACGTTTATAACGTACAAAGTGGAAGGTATTATAATCGTTCAGTCCGACTGTCTGTCTGTCACCCACTTTCACAGAACGAACCGTAAGTCTCACAAACAAGTGGGATACGTCATTTTGAAGCAAAAAATCAAAATAGGCTACATTCCAAATTTCATTACAAAATTTGAATTAGAAGTTTATTTAAAATTTAAATAACTAAAAATTTAATCTACATTTAAATAACATGCAAATTCCATTTTTATTCAACATTTTCACTGTTGCCATTTCGTTAAACGTACGAGAAACATTATTTAAAATAAAAATAAAAACTTTTGAAAGAATATTTATTTATGTGATATACATATATAATTTAGTTTGGATTGTTGTAATAACACAATAGAGTTCTTTTGATGGTTCATTATATATGTATGAAGAAAGATGCATAGAGAATTCTAACTTGGCTAAAAAAATATGCAAAGTTTCGCTTTAATTTTTAAAGCATCAATTGTACTAATTATATATTTTTCGAACTGCAAATTAATTTAACACACGAT
The DNA here is from genome assembly GCA_019343175.1 of Oedothorax gibbosus. NCBI lineage: Eukaryota > Metazoa > Arthropoda > Arachnida > Araneae > Linyphiidae > Oedothorax > Oedothorax gibbosus. Next base: position 44,399,294 of record CM033280.1, read on the forward strand.
AAATAAAATGTAAATGGGAAATTGTGGCGACACAAAGATATTTATTAAAAAGATTACATCATTATTCTTCGAACTTCAAACAAATTTAGCAAACGATAAGTCTAATTATTAAATCTGAGAAAGAGGATTAATGAAAATAGTTAATTTTGGCGTTTAAAAGTTTGAATTACAACTAGCTAAAGGCGACAACTAGTTTGGCGAATTTCTTTCTGAGGTGTATAAATAGTTTGTTTCCTGTTGAGCACAAATGTTGTGTGGAAGCGGTTTAAGTGACAGATTCTGTAACAAACCTACTTGTTAAAAGTTTAGGATATTCATAAAAATGTCAATTAGAATTTAAAAGTGCACCCTTATTCATCATCATTGTGACGTTCATTATTGATTTTCTCGTTAAATACACCACTTTTAGCTTCCACACTACGCTTATAACGTAAAAAGTGGAAGGTATTATATTCGTTCAGTCCGTCTGTCTGTCCGTCACCCACTTTCATAGCCCAAATTACAAATACTCACTCAAGAAACTTTAATTCTTTTAAATAATAAATTAAAAGAAATTTATTTTTGCGACATCAATCAGTTTGAAATGACGTCAAATATATTTCACTAAGAGATTCTTTGTGTGTATGTTAATATGAAATGTTTTGGTTCTATTTAAAAGAAAGGAATATTGCATATTTATTCTTTGAAATATAAATTAATTTTTGCAAACGATAATAATTATTGAGTTTTCGAAATAAAATAAATGAAACTATAGTTAAACTCATAGTTTCCTTGCACGGAAGCCACGACCATGGGCGGAGCTATAAAATACGCGGAGCAATCAGATAAAGACAAAATAAAACGGATGAAATTTTCTCTTCATCTGATTGCTCCGCGCGTTTTATAGCTCCGCCCATGGTCGTAGCTTCTGTGAAAGGAAACTATGAGTTTAACTATAGCCAAATTTAGCGTGTAAATGTTTATAATAGCTGTTGAACACAGTTTTCCTGTTGAACACAAATGTTGTGTGGAAGCGGGCTGAGTGACAGATTCTGTTACATACCTACTTGTTTCATTTATAGAACTCTTCTAGGAGTATTTGATTTCATTTCAATACAGGTTAAAATTTAGAGTATTTTCCTCCTCTAAACTCACGTGTACTAAGAAATGTCAACACGTAATCATTATAATAGAAAAAGTGACTATAAATTTAAAGGGGAAATTCTCATTTTTCTACTATTCTTTAAAGGTTTTAAAAATACAGAAGGAAAATGAAGCTGGAAATTATTGTTGCTGTCATCTTGTCTTTGAGTACTTTTGTTACAACACGTGAGTATTAATTAATAAAACTTAGAATTCTAATCTTCTTTTTCGAATTAAAAGAACCATTTAACTTGGATGCATGCATAAGAAACATTTAAGTAGCTATAATTAACCATAATGTTAATTGATAAACCATTTTTTGTTGACCCCTAAAATTTTACAAAATTATGCACACAGCTCCTATTAAAAAAATTATACGTTTCTTCTAATCTTTTAATAATTATTCCAGTTGTATTTTCGTTTATCTACCATATATTTTTAAATACGATGCCCAGTTCCTGGACTCAAAACATACAAAACAATATATCACAATCACACAAAAAGTACTCAAAAGTCTTAATATTTATTGTTATTTTTCTTTGATGAAAATGCAATTCTTTGTGAAATGTCAATAGTAAAGTTTGAAAAAAATCTAAGTTATTATTAAAGCGATATTTATAATTTAAATTCTGATTTCTAATTTACTTATTGTGAACATTAAAATGCAATTTTAAGTACATTTAAGAAAGCGATATTTATAATTTAAATTTTAACAAATAATTTATTTATAGTGGAAATACACAATATTTAGTATAGTTTTAAAAATAAAATTAATTGTTAAAACGATATTTATTATTAAGAATTGACATTTTTTTAATGTGACACAAATAAGTTATGCATTGCAAGAATAATGTTAAAACTTACCCCAAAACAATTATTCCAAGGTAAAAACTATTCATTTTTTTAAGTAATTCATCAAAACCGTTTCAATTACCTAGTTCTATGTTTTATTTCCAATTACCTTTATGTTAACCATTCTAAGTTCCATTGCTGATTATATATCTAACTAATTGATGACTACCTAATTAACGATTCCGTGTATAACTGCTGATTTTACATTGTAAAATTCATCACTTTTACGGTAAATTCCCGTAATTTTGACGATTCAAAGGACACGCTTATTTTTAAGTTTTCTGAAACTCGATTGCAGTTTAGAACCGTTTTCGGCAAAGCTTGCACTTCATTACTCACTTTGGGGACTGTTAACGTCAACAAATTGGTTCTTCGTGGTTTAATCCGTCAAGAGATTCGATGACCGTGTTCGTATGAGGTTCATTCCCTTGAACGTAGAGGTTGCTGGCTCAAGTGGCGCCCGCCTCAAAACCATTTACGGGACAAAACCATATTTAAATCAGAAACTTTCCTTATTTTTTACGGCATTTCCCTAAAAATTGACTTTCCAGTTTAAAACCGTAAATTTGACTGGATTTTTAGCACTGTAAATGTTTCTGTGATGTTCCCTTCTCTTTATTTCAACTTTCATTCTATGTTCCATTACACACTCCATGTTTCATCACAAATATTGTTTCCGTACTGATTTTCTGTGCTTTTCCTTAGTGATTCTATAGGTCCTATGTATTTTATTCAGGCAACACCGCCTCCACCCCCACCTACTTCCCCCTGTACTTCGTGATGCCGGACGTCACGAGTCCATGCCTCATGTCCCCAGATCCGGGGATGTGCCGGGCTTCGGTCCAGAAGTACTACTACAACTCAACTCAAGGAGTTTGCGACACATTTATATACGGTGGTTGTGGTGGCAACGGGAACAAGTTCGACTCCCAGCAAGATTGCATGAAGAGGTGTGGAGGGAGCATCAACAACAACAATGATTATATTATGAACTAATGAATGCAGTTCATTGAAACCGAAGCCGTCATAAATGCTATAATATAAATGCTACATGTGACCTGGCAACATTAAAAGGAATCATAAGTCTTATAGACCTAATGCATTATATTTTAAATTACAATATCTTGCAAGGTATTGCTTTAAAATTTAAAGATTTTATTATTTTTAAACTAGGATCGTCATAAGTCGATAAATTATGGCACCTGTTATTGATAATTAAATAACCAGGTGATATTTCTCTTTAAAACTCATTTTGTTATTATGATTATTTTCATAGCAAGTAGAAAAAAAATTAAAGCAATAAATTGACAGATAATGTTACTTAAAATAATATAATGCATTTATGGAATATATGCTTGAATATACCTTTTGAGTTTATGAAATAAAATTTTAGCAATTCTATATATAATCGTTTTTAAAGCGTGCATTAGTTTTTATTGTAATAGACTATTTAGTACTGTAATATACAGTTGGTCTTCCTTGGATATAGAGGAATCAAAAAGGAGAAGAAATTTGTAATCACCCTTTCACTAAATAAAATAAATTTAGATGTTTTCTCAAATGATGGAAAGTCATTATACATTTTTAAATATTAATAGAGACATTAAACATAGAACCCGTCTGGAATTCCGCATAAATCCAAAGTTTTTGAAACCTGAAAGGTACCAAGCGGTTTGTTTCGGAATTGGAAAATATAGTTTCATCATTAAAAAAACAATATCACGTATTACAAATAGATTTGTGTATCTCTTTGTTGTTGAAATAGCTATCGAGGTTCTGAAAGTGTGAAATCTTATGCTTGTCTAAAAATAAAAACAATTTGGAGTTGAGTTGAATTATCGACGCACTGGATCTACACCAGTGGCGGCCCGTGGTCAAAAATTGTGGTGCAGCCAAGACAAAGCAACGCCCCTTCCCCCCCCCCAACATTTCTTAGTTATCATATCATTAAAAAATTATATAAAAATATTTTTTAAAAACGTATCTTTAAGCATACTTTATCATAGCGGGGCTACATTTTTTTAAAAGAAGATTAAATGAAATATTGAAAGTAAGAAACAAAAGTATTCCGTTAACAGTTTAACACAGTAAAAGTATAATCGTGTCACGATGAAGAGTTAAAATTTTTGATACTCAAACCCACCGCCACACGCACACATGGCCAACACGTATTTGGCAGCAGCCAATCATATCTACGAATTCCTCAAGTACAGTCGAAAGACACAATTCCTTCACGGACATACTCCTCACGGGGAATGCTTAGTCCCTGTCGTCATGGCAACCATGTTCGCGTCGCAGCCCGTCTGTCGATACTCTTCTCTGGCTGTAGTCAGAGTAGGATTGGATTATAAGCCAGCAACTCATTTGATACGCAAATGGTATCATGCACCAATACCACTATTCGAGCGGCATTTTTATGTCTGGTGTGAAACTGAGAGCGTTGAATTAAAAATTGAGCTTCTTTGGCAAAATACAGTAATGAATAAAAAATTATCATCTTATTTGGGATTTTGTTTTTTCTGAATATTTAGGTACAGCCCTGCTGCACTTGCTGTATGCCACGAGCCGCCACTGATCTACACGAAGGCTATTGGCGACGATTGTCGTATTTTAGAACCACAACACTTAATGTGGAGAAAATAAGGAGAAATTAACTTTATAAAACTTTTTAGTAGTGTCTTCCGATTGATTATGAAAGAAACAAGAAGTTCATAAAGAACTAAAATAGCCTACTTTCCTGTTACTTAAATACTTACTGAAGTTCTAATCGGGAAAAAAAACTAGGTTCCTAAAGTAAATATCATCAACAGCCGTTTCTACACTAGATTTATACACATTAGAAATAAAAATCGAAACACAGCACCCAGCTATAATTTAAACTTCTAAAAGCCAAAATCAACTATTTTCCTTAATATTCTTTCGCAAATTATTTAAATATTCTGCTCGTAAATTTAAATTTTTAATTAAATTATAATTAAATTTTTAATTTTATTCTGCTCGTTAATTAAATATTCTGCTCCGTTCTTAAATATCATCTGCTCGTGATTTATTTGTAGTTCGAAGAATAATTAAATATTTATTAATAAAAAAAGTAATGAAACTACTCCGAACTGCATTAAAAAATAAGAAATGTAAATTAAAACTAAGCATAATTGCATGCAAAAGTATGCCTGGCCGCTTTCTTGGTAGATAATTAATGAATAATCAAAGAATCAAATTGTGCTACATTTTATGACGTCATTCCAAACTGATTCATGAAAATATTATTTTGCTTCAAATATGTTTAAATAAATAAAGTTTTTCATGCCATTGTTGATTTGGCAAAAGTGATTTAAATGACTCAAAATTGAATTTCAATGCTAATTCAATGGGAAATTCGCCGACAGATAGTAGATTTATGTCCGTCCGGACGTACAGACAGACCGACAAAAAGTATGAAAGTTGGGTATCTGAGGTCATAGCTCTCTAACAAAAAAAGAATTTTTAAGATCCGATGGATAGAACCGATTTTGGAAGGGGGTACGGACGGACGGACAGACAGACAGACGGACATCGACCGCATGTCAATACCTACTTTTTCATTTTTTTAATTCTTTCGAATTAAAAAAAGAAAAGTAGGCTAAAAAATACTAGTAACAGTAACGTAAAGATGAAGAATGACTCATTTTGCGGTTTAATGGCAATGGGAAACACTCAGCAAAACAATTGCATGCAAATTTCTTTTTATACGAGGTTTCTCAACAATCGACTATTTTGTTTAGGTACTGACTTGAAGGCCACTATCGCGTTCTTCTTTGGAATTTTCCAAAATACAGATAAAATTAATTTTAAAAAAATAGGGGAAAGTGGGGGCTAATGGGACAAAGGGCCAAAAGCGGAGAAAAATATACTATTTTACAACTATTTCTACACTACAACATTGTAACAGTTAGACTTCACATTTCAACAACCAAAGATTAGCCATTAAAAGAATGTGTTGAAGTGAAGAGAAGAATTGTTGTTTTGGAGAATTCAAAGTAAGTTAAAAGTGTATACTTCTTTACACTTTTAAAGTGGGGCTGGGGAGCCCAGTCTGTTAGGCATTCGCCTAGCATGCGAAAGGTCTCAGGTTCGGGTCCGGGCATCGCCAAAATAACTGCCGACCAATAAACGACCCGTGCAGCCAAAATGTCCGACGAAAAATACCCCGTATAGAGGGATAGTGCACGTTAAATATCCTTCAAAGTCCCAACGCGGCGTACGATGTCGTCCTTAACGGTTGCGTTGGGTGCCTACTCAGATGTGGGCTCGTCACTTGACTGTGGCTCTAAAATACGACGCCCGTCGCCAATAGCCTTCGTGTAGCTCTAGTGCGACGGTATTCAAACTAAAACTAAAACACTTTTTTTTTTTAAGTATTAAATAAAAAGTTTTCATGAATTAAACTATAGTTTTAGGTGGAAAAGACATATCATAGATTAAGAAATTATCTGTCAAATACTGTAGTGAAATATACGTGGTTCTGTGTAGGATCATTTATAAATAATATAAAACTGTAAGGTCTATAATAGGACAGAAACTATGGGGTAAAATGGGACACGAATCAACATAGCCTTGTATGCTTCTGTTGACGAATATATATAAATCTCTAATATCTTATTCGGTCAAGTTGCCAAAAACTTTTTGAAACTGTAATTTTAAACTTTTTGAATTTTTTTTCGTCGTATAATAAGTGAAAGTTCAAGTAGCTGTATTGATGACATATTTTTCCGCATGCATTTTCATTAATTACATCTGAACAGAGCTTGGTGAAGATAAATGATTTGTTGTTGGTAAAATTTGCTAGAAAGAAAACTATTCTTTATTACGTTGGATTGATTTCCTAAATAGAAAGCGATGAACTCCGGGTAAGCTTTTTGAAGATAAAGACGGCTTTTTTAAATTCGCGTACCTTGAAAAAGAGGGCAAGTTTTTGAGATAAATTTTAGAAGATTTAGTTACAAAACTATCCTTTCCAGTGATTCAACAAAAATATGGGAACATCTTCGATTTTGAGTTTTAACTTTGATATTTCACCTTTTAATGGAAAATAAATGTTTAAAAAATTAAAATTTCATTATGTAAACGGTGTTTGATTTAAAATTTTATTTTCAGGTCATTTTGTGATTCCTTTTCCAATTTTTGAATTTTTAATTAATGCAGCATTTACCAAGTCCCATTAGCCCTGCTCCCTGTCCCATTAGACCCCATATATGGGGGGCTATGGAACATTTTCATGTTTGTTTAAAATGCTGAGCAGCTAAAATATAGTAATGTTTTAACATCTGTCGAATGACTTTTTAAGTAAACGAATGTTCAGTTTATGAGCTAGTAAAAAAAGAAATTGAAATTCTTGTATTTTTTGCTGTAATACAGAAGTTTATAAAAATGTGTCCCATTACAGCCCCCACTCTCGTACAGATAGGAAAAGCAGAATTAATAATGAAACATGGAATATGGAATGAAGGTTGAAGTATTGGGTCATTAAAGAAACATACAGTGCAAACAAACCCCGTCAAATTTACGGTATTAAACTGGTTAGGTTAGGTTAGTTTGAATTATCGTCGCACTAGAGCTACACGAGGGCTATTGGCGACGGGCGTCGTATTTTAGAACCAAAGTTAAGTGACGAGCCGACACCTGAGTAGGCACCCAACGCAACCGTTAAGGGCGACATCGTCCGCAGCGTTGGGACTTTGAAGGATATTTAACGTGCACTCCCGCCACACGGGGTATTATTCGTCGGACATTTTTGGCTGCAAGGGCCGTTTATAGGTCGGCAGTTATTTTGGCGATGCCCGGACCCGAACCTGGAACCTTCCGCATGCTAGGCGAATGAATAACCGACTGGGCTCCCCAGCCCGTATTAAACTGGTATTAATTCGTATTAACTCCCCTATATATTCAGATGGAAACTAAACACCACTCTGTTCATACTTCGGTTGAACAGATTTTTATATTGCAATTATCATCGATATAGATTGTAGATTAGAGTGAGCCCTGTTCAATTTTCAATTTGGGAAGCATTAAGTCATAGAGAGGACAGTTTTGGAAGTTGTGTATTTTAATTAATTGAAAGCCAACAAATATTTCACTATTTACGCAATGTGAAGCACATTTTTTTCACAATCCTTAACTCTGACATCTTATATCAGATATAAATTTTGATGCACTCATTTTTTCAACACAAAATTATACTAAAATATAATATTTTCTCTCTCCCCCCCCCCCCCCCACAAATAAGGACGTTTGGTCAGCCTATGTAATGATTACCAACTTTATAACTACATTTTATGAATGTGTTTGCAAATTAAATTTTGGTGTTTTAGTTATGCTAAATGAATAAATACTTGCCTAAATTGTTAACAAGTATCGAAAAATGTTTTGATTTATTCTAACATAAGAAAAAGAATAAATTTAGAGAAAGAAAATTTTTAGGTGAAATTTTTATATTACCTTCCTTGCGCAAAATAGTTAAAAATTGCGTAACAGATTATAAATCTATTGTATTCATCATTTTAAATTAGTATTGACCTTCTCTGATATATATTTAAAAATATAAATGAAGAATACTCTTCAAGGATACATCTAAAAACGTTTAAAATCGTGTTTTTAATCATGAGTTGGCAGCTGTAAGTATTACCTAAAACAATAACCTTCAATTAAATTTTATGAAAGGAGATTTTTAGAGAAAGATATCACATAAAAAAATTTGTTGTCGATGTCCTTCATTTTAAGAATTATTGAAATAAAAATATTTATGCTTTTGTGGTGAGCTTCTGAGAAAAAAACACTTAACCATTGAATCGAGTAAGTTGTAATTTCGATGAGTAATTTGTCATTGTGTTGCGCTAGCATCTGGGCTGGTCCGAAACTTCTCACTTTTAATTTTTTTGTTTCATTTCAAAACTTTTAGAAATAATTTGTGATGCTGTAATTTGGATTTCAGTAACTCTTCAATTTCAATTTAAGTTTCTTTATGTGTTTCCTAATTTCCTTTTTTCAATAATTTGCTTTCTAAGAATTCTGTTTATTTTAGGAAAATATGAAGTGAGTTGTAGAAACTGAATTCTGCTACAAATTTACAATACATTCAAAATTAAATTGACATGCGTTAATAAAAAATAATTTAATCTGAAACTTTAATTTTTGAATTTTGAATGAAAATGAAGGTAATATTATTTAGATTTAGAAAAATAGACGAATAAAGGAAACCTTTAATACAATTTACATTATTTATTCAATTATATGCAAAAAAATTACTGTAAAATCGAAATGTGAAATTGTCAACAGAATATATGATTCCGTGTACACCAGACTTATGCCCAGGCTAATTTTAGGTCAAAACGTTGGCCAACTCTTTATATCTAACTGTGAGTCCCATTTACACAGGATTGTTCACAGGGCTTTACCTCCGCCTTATTCCCTGAATGTCCATGAAAAGTTCATTGTCCCGCTAAAGAGGAGGATTTTACCAGAACACCAAAAGCGAAGGTCAACAGCGAAACCATCCCCATATATTAGAGGTTATTTTTGGCATTCATCTTTTGAATATTTCAACTGCACGGCCATGACTAGTTGGTCCTTCAAAAGAAGTTCCGTCTGGATTGATGAAAATGAGGGTTTTACCCAAAATGTGCAGTTCCGGAAAATAATTTATTAGCAATTACCAGGGTCAGCCCTAATAGATTAGCTTTGAGAAATCCTAAAAAGTATTGCTTTACTTCCTTACCAGATTTGTTTCATTTATTAACTTTTCAACTGCGAAATCATCATTAAATATTCATAAACCGTATTTTATTTGTGTTTGAAAAATTACAATCAAGAAAAAATTATAAGGCATTATGATGGTACTGACCATCACTCTTAACCATCTGGAAGTAACTAAAACCAACGGAAAAAAATTGTAGATATTTCTTACATTCTAGTTGTATAAATTAATACTTTTTTAAAAAAAATATTAGATATTAAAATTGTGATGCTTTAATTGCATGTTAAGACATTCAAATGCTAGAGAAAGAAACCTTTAGCAAAATACAGTACACTCGCCCTTATCTAGCGCATTCGGTGCCAAAAAACCATCCCAAAAGTGCCGGATCAAAGAGTTACCCACTATTTAAGTTAATTTTTGAGAAACGCTATACTATATTCTCAAATAAAATTTAATTTCTTTTTCGCTAAAGAGTTAATAGAAATGATTAATTAAAGGTACGTGCATACATACTCAACTCAGGTCAAGAATAAAGCATGTACGTCAATTAAGTTCAAGTGAACAACATTACTATATACAAAGCTAACAATCAGCCTACTCAACACTCTGTTCGAGTCCATCTTGTATTTATACATCAGAAAATCGGTCAATTACTAAATCAATTACCAAAGTTCCAATACAATTTAATCGCTAAGCTTAAAAAGGGGTTAAGTATATTAAGAAGAATTTCCCCCTGCGGTTTTTCCTTTCAGCATTTTAGTGGAAGAAGAAGCTTATGTGGAAATTTTTCTGCGGACCTGTCTCTTTATTATATTCAGCAATTCAGTTAATAGCCTTCCTCGTTGACGCGCTCACAACGTTCATTTTGTTTCGGGCCAAAGGTAAACACTTTGGAGACCGGACCACTCAAGTATGGGTAACGGTGTCAAGATGGGGTGTCTTACTGACGTCATTATGACGTCCGTGTTTTGGGTCATCCCTATTACTCTGCCTTAGAGAAAGGCTTGGTTGAATTAACGAGGGGGCGATGTGCGACCGGTCACGTAATTTGGAATTGTGGCCAAGTGACGAAACCGGCACCTGAGCTGGCACTTTATGTAATCTTTTAGCTACATCGTATTCGGACTACAGTACAGTGCACCGTTTGATCAGGGTTCTAAATTACGAGGCATAATTGGCTCTGTTAAAGCTCTCAAATGGGGAGGGTAGAAATAGACAGTCGAAAACGATAAAATTACGAAATTACCAATGCAACTGCCTTTGGAGCCTCTGGGTTCGGGTTCGAATCCCGGTAAGGCATGGATGTTTGTGTTTGTCGAGTATATGCGGAGAACGTGCTCGTTAAATCTGTTGGGTCCGAAAGTCCTGTGGGCGGTCATTGCGCAGTTTCCCACGGGTACAGGTCCCTGGAGACTATTTCACTGCCCTTCAGGAACATGTCTAAATTGTGGAGGTGCCGATAGATGGCAGCATCTGTCTTTATGTGTTTGTATGTCGTGTCCGTCCTTCTTGAAGATGGTTTATAAGTGGGTCTTTGTGACCAAGCACACAAGCCTGAAAATATATGTCTACCAAACAACCAACCAACCACCCAATGCAACCAGTACAAAGACAAAGTCTCATAAATCACATAGCGCTATTCTTTCTTACAGTTAGATCCGGCATTTCTGGTATTTTTCGCATCAGACTTTTGAGCAATTATCATAAATTTTAGAATTCTATAAATAATAAATTTGTATTACTATTCGATTTTATATTAAAATTTCAAAATGACAAAGATTATTTCTCAAAAGTAAAACTAAATATTGATTTTATAAACAAATATGTTATTAAAAATAATGCAGAAAAAACAACCATCCATTTTTGTCCATTTGTTACTTTTTGTTGCAGCTTCTTGATATTTTAATTTATTATTCCTTTGTTTAAGAGTCCTTAAAATTCCAAATATATAAAACCAGTCAAACAAGTAGTGTGAAGGTCTCACAAAAATTGTACAATGAGAATTTATTTTAGCACCAAGACAATATGAGATCGTGAGTAATGAAATTTCTTAAAAATTCAAAAATCCGCATTTATTCAATTTCACTTCTGTACTTCCTGATACACAAAAGTATAAATTCGTGATCATAGTAAATAAGAATAAAATCTCAACAAACATAAAAAAAATGAGTTTCAGATCCTATTTTGTACAATAGAGCAAAATAACAACACATTCATAATAAGATAAACAAAAATGCATTTTCACGACAAATGTTCGAGGTCATGCCAACACAGCGATAAATTTAAGACCTTGGTTCCGTAGTAAATGATTGCAACCCTGTACGTTGTGAAGAGTTGGAAAAAGTATATAAACATTTCCCCGCTTGGATACTGAAACTAAAGTGAAAGCTGTTACCTGTGTGAGTTATTTTACCTGAGATAAATTTGACAAGTAAGTTCAATTTGTTAAATTTTGTTTTTTTAATTCTTAATGATTTTGCTATTGCTTGTAAAGACATTAGTTTTAACATGATCTGTGCTATATATATTTTTTAATGTTATTGATTGAAAAAAATCATTGGTTTTAAAATACAGATAAAAAATTGTTTAACAAATATAAACATTGATTCATTTTGGTTACATAAAAGCTTAAAAATATCATTTTGAAACAATATTCGTGTATGCATTATATATATTACTATATTTCATAAATAAAGTAAAGAGGCCAAATAATTTTGGAAAGTTATTTTAGTTATATATATTTTGTTAACGAGCATACATTTTTTCTACAGATTTGAGTCTTACTTTTAGAATTAAGTTAAATTTTACTTGTTTATATAAAATATTATATTTAAGTTTATTTTGAGTGAATCGAGTGAGTTGAAAAACTTCACATTTTTTGCTGTGGAAATTATTAACAAATTTTATCGTTTGAAAAATTCTAAATTTCATTAAAAATTCTGAAACTTTCCGTGGGGCGTTTATAAGTTTGAATACTCAACTCTCATTGATTTATTTTAAAGATAGAAAACTTTTTATACAGTCTAAAATTATCTTTCTATACTACTTTAAGAAGAAAACAGAATCATTAATAACTTAAATAAATGGATCATTTAGGAATTATCTATATACCTTGAAACAATGAATAAATATATATTTTTTGTATATTAAAATTATTATATCAACAAGTGGCGTGATGAACAAATCTGACTTTTCTGAGTTCTAAAATATTCTAAATTAAACATCTAAATATTGCAGCATTTTAAAAATTTATCAGAATAAGAATTTATATACAATTGATTATTTTTCTATAATGAAATGCAAAATTGAAAAAAACGATTTTCAAGAAAAGTGATATTTTTGCGCCAAATTTCAGCTCACGGTGTGTTGTGCGTTATTGTTTTATTATGGTATTGGGTTGTATCAGATGACGTAAGTTTCCAATTTTCATTTTTGCTTTTCAACAATTTTATTGTTGTTCCGGTTTCACTCTTAATGCTCGGTTTAAAAAAAGCGCCGATTTAGTATTTAGGATATTTTATATTTAGCGGGTATTTCACACTGTTAAAAATTTCGTGCTTCGTTTCACCATGATATTGGTTCCTAGTAGCTGCAACGGCTGTGTGGTGAAACGTTCCACCCAAAGCTTTCTATAGTAGGGTACCTACTATACCTACTACTATAGAACTCTTTGGTTCCACCATATTTTTGGTATTCGGTTGAACCACTTCTCAGGTTTTTGTTTCCAAATCCAGAAAAATGGTTCAACCAAACACCGAAAAAAAGGTGAAACATTTCACCACACAGCCGTTGCAGCTACTAGGAACCAATATCAAGGTGAAACCAAGCACAAAATTTTTAACAGTGCATGTTTAGTACTTAGGTAACACTATTCTACAGATTATAGTACATTGAATGACACAACATAAAAAGTACAATAGGAGAACAAAGACGACTAAACGAACAATAAAATGAAATCAAAAGAAATCGCTATGAAAATATACACTGTCCAAAATTATTTTAATTTATTTCCAATATTTTCTACACTAACTTTAAATAATTAAATAAAACTTTCACTAAAACACCGGAAGGACCAAAACTAAAAACATTACCGCTTGAACTGTTGCCACTCGGGACGTGAAACATACCCATTTAAAATTTCAAATAAAGATCGAAAGTTATGTTTTTATTAAATTGCAACCTAAAAGCTATTTGGTTTTGAGGTATGCGGATTTTAAATTTTGGTTCGGAAGCAAAGCATTTCAGGTCGAATTAAATAACTTGCAGTTGAAATATTTTAGAAAAAGTCACTTGACACCTTTTGTTCTTTTTGGGCAATTTAATCATATTAAACATTCAACATAGGTTCATGTATTTCCGTAAAATATATTAAAACAAGGCCCATGAGGATTTGACTCCAATCCTTTCGCTGTCCATGAGTCGCTGTCCATTGTCCATGAGTAAAAAAAAAAACCAGTGCAAGCAAAGGGGCCGTCTCAAAAGTCTCCTTACTAGTTAAATCAGATAACACATCTAACATAGGTTCATGGTATTTCCATAAAATATATTAAAGCAAGGCTTCAGTCCTAAGTCCTTATAATGGTTTTTAATGTATACATATGGGTTTCTTGATTTAGTTATTAAAAGTGTGGAATTGGTGTAAGATATATTTCCCTATTTTATTAATTGTTGCTGTCTAGCATACAGAAACCTCTTTCAAAAATGGAGCGAATCTCTGCTACGATGCTGTTCATCTGCATGCTGTTCGGCTGTGCTTTTGCAGGCAAGTACCAATTTATTAATTGATCAATGTAAAATAAGATGAAAATATTTTATTGCTAAAAGAAAAGAATTTTTTTTTTACAAAATATAATATGTTAATTTTTTTAGTAACATCTTCATATTCAATGTCACAGTTATCAAAACTCTGAAAGAGTTACCTGTACAGAACTTCCTTTTCCTCAAAACTAAGTTCCTTCCAGACAAAATTAATATATCCTCTTTGAACTATTACGAATATATTCTATACTTGCTCCGTGTGAATGAAATTTTCTTTAAACTGACATATTGACATACTAATTTTTACATAATAAGTGAATTTACAATCAACCCAATATACCTATACCCTTTGAACTATTTGGTCAACGGATTTCATTGTAGTGTATTACAAAATATAATTTAACTAATTTAAAAAAAATAATAATAGTTTTTTTTTGTTATGCAAAGAGAAATCACAACTTCTTTACATCAAGGTGACAAAATGACAAAAAAAATCTTAAAAATATATGGTTACTTGGAGACGATTTATAATAGGTTTCAAGGCATGGTTATTACGTAAATGTCCTTAACTAAAAATCAATTTCATCTGGCAGTGTTTCCTTAAATAAGGTAATTAAAGAATAACAAATAATGTAATACAAAATAAAATAATTAGATTTAAAGGGAGTTGATAATATTTTTCGGAGCAACATGTACCCTATTAGGGTATTTGACTAAAAAAAAATTATTGGCTTAAAATATTCCTAGGCAAAAAATATTAGACCCGTATTTTTTCTTTTTTCCAAATACCGCCTAGAAACGGAGAAAAAAAGCAATTAAAATTTAACTATAAGCCACGCCCCCAAAACGATCCCCGGGAGAATTTGAAGGATGTGACGTCACCTGGTAGCAAACGGTTTCGACATGCGAGAGAATCCGTAGTGATCACTGTTGTTGTTGTTGTATTTGATACTCCAATTTCCTTTGATTTATTAATTAATTTGATTATTTATTAATTGACAGAGTGAGTAGAGGTGATTAAATGGTTTTTTTTTGTTTTTAACATTTAGCATTTTGTTTCCCTTAAAGATTTAGGTTGACTTTTTAAGATAAAATGGCACCAGAGCGTTTTCTTGTAAACCAAAATTAATGGCTTATAAAATAAGAAATATATATAAAAAACTCAATCTGAACTAACACACATCCTAAATAAACGTACATAAAAATATTAGAGGGCCTCAGTTAAATCCTTTTGTTTTTTTAAATATAAAAATAAGGTTACTTCATATGAATTTTTCATGTGATATGAAGTTTTTTCATGTAAATTTTTTTTAAACAACCGCCCCATCTGCCAAAATGTCTAGCCTTAAAATTGAATAAAATCAATTTAGAAATGATTATTTTATACACGCATATGCAATTTTTGTTATAATTAATAATTTAAAATGTCAGGGATTTTCAATATAAGTCACTCATTTGCGGATTTGTTACTTTATAAGTGCTTATTTTTTGGTGAAATGGGTACGTAATTGTTACATTAAATTTGGGCTACACACCTTGATCAAGTACGGAGACGTAGAATATTTCGGCTTCTTCTAATGTTTAACTATCGCTATACTGTGTCGTTCCGCAATGTAAACATTTGGTGATTTCGTTTTACTAAGGCCCTGTATTTGAGCTTAAAGTTTTAATTTACTGGACTAACGCTTGAAAACATCGAAAATAAGATCATTCATAAACAACTTAAGCTGTTTTAAATTTAATTAATAATTTTGTACAAGATAATTTATTCAAGTATTGAGTTTAATGAAAAGTTGTACTAGATATTTAAATGCAGGTATGAAAAAAATATACTTGAAGTCTAGTGAAACCAAAATTAGGGAAAACTGATATAGCTTTTAATAAATAGATTTTTTATAACGTTTTTTCTTTTTACTAGAACGCATGAACAACTTTTTGTAAACAGAAGTGCTTAACTTATTTCTTATTTTCTAGATTAGTACAAGAAAAAAATAATTTCGGGGCGCCATCTATAGGCAAAGAAAAAGATATGAAACTAGTTAACATTACAACATTAAGTATAACACTTCCCTTGTTAACTGGATTACTATTTACACTTTTAGGACGTTTTCATTAAAAATATTAATAGCTTCCTTATAATCCTTTTAAAAATTGGTTATTACTTCCGTTGAAGTTTTAATATTTCGGAACTCATCAGAACAGAAATCCGAAGAAGATTTAAAAAAACAACAAGGGTCTTACCATCATAGGCATCGATTCTCGGCAAATTTGAGCTGGCCCTTTTTGTGAATCCTTCAATTTTATTTTATTTAAATATTTATAAGCACTAAATTCACAAAGAAAAAAGACTAACCTAAAAAAACTATGCAGTTTGGATTTAAAGAGCGCTAAAAAGTTTAGGATGACTAAATTTGAATAGCGTGTGGGACGGTTTAATGCCAGGTGACGTCAGACCAATCAGAGTAGCGTTTGTAGTCACGTGACCAAGCTTTGAAATATCGCGATTTTTAAAACTTGATTTAAATAATTCGAGTATTTTGAACAAAAACCAATGAATTGCGTTTAGTCCTTATAAGTAATTTAGATATAACTTAATTATGGCGGTTTTCGATTTAGGTCAAATACCCTATTCAAAATGGTGGCTTGTGTAAGATTATAGTTATACCGTTCTCCCTATCGCCTGATGATTTACCTATAGAACTGATTAGTTATTTTCAAGGGCTCGGCGTAGCAGAGTGGCGCAGTGGAAGCGTGCTGGGCCCATAACCCAGAGGTCCGTGGATCGAAACCACGCTCTGCTAAACATTTTTTTTAAAGATGAAAACGGTTTTGGTGCATTAACTGTATCTTATTTTGGAAACTAATTTTTTTTTTTAAATAAACAAACAAATGAAATTTTAAATGGATTTTTTTAAGGAAAATTATTGTTGACATTTGGGATAAGGTTACAAGGGAATTGAATAAATAATATTACCGAAATTTTGACAATATTTTCTCGATCATAAAGTTGGAAAAATAATTTTTCAACAGGAAATTATAAGAGTAGATATTTACAGAAAATATATTCACTTAATATCATATTAAAACAAAAAAAAATAATAATCCCTAATTGTATTAGTTAAATTATATTTTGTATTAATTGTAAATTAATATAATTAGGGATTAAATTGTAATTGTATTTTTAAAAAATCAGAATTAAAAAAAATAGTAAATTAAATATTCTTCATGAAAAGAAATATTTTTTATTTGACGGTAGGTCTTGTTATTTTAAACTTCTTAAGAACATACAAATTTTGAAATTGAGCGGAGATTAGCTGCATTTATATTTATATATTTACAGATAATTTATTTAATACCAACTTGTGTTATCATTATCATAAACTTTGTTTATAATGTCATGCATACTACATATAAAATGAATTGATCTTAAAAAAAAACCCTTTTTATTCAGTTAACTGTTGATAAATTTTATTCTTATTTTTTTAAAAAAAATAAATATCCAAATTTCACTTTAAAAAATATCCCTTTAAGTAAGTCACCTTAACATTTATAATCTTTGGACTTTTAAATAAAAGAAGGGCATATCTAAACTATGAAACACAAAGTTAGTATGTCTGACCCACAAAGACCTCGTACGTTACGTAGAGCGGGCGTAGAGATTTTCAATATAATCTTTGATAAAATTATATATTTTGAAATTTAATAAGATTATCAATTTTTAAACGCAATAATAGAATGTAAATTATGTGTGTTGCTGGAACACTGAAGTTCATTGACGGGTCTCGTCCTCTCAGTGACCTTTATTAGGTAGTTAATTCTAGCAGCTGGTTGAAAAAGAGTTTAAAGAAATTCAGCAAAGCGGCTACTTTTTAGCTAGTATTTATATTCAAATCACTCACTCGTGGCTCAAAATTATTTAATCCATAACGGCTTCATTTTACTTTTTAGTTAGTACCCACAAATTTGCATAAGTTACCACATTGTAAACCATTGATCAACTATCATATATCATTATAACATATTTTTCTTGACTATTTTTTGCAGCATCTTTTCCGTTCAACCAAGCAGCTGAGGCGAATGCATCCTCTGGCGTTTCTCGGTGCCAGCAACCTCCACAGAGCGGACTGTGCCTAGCCTACTTTCCCAGATTCTACTTCAACGCCACCACCGGCAAGTGTCAGAACTTCGTCTATGGTGGTTGCCAAGGAAACCAAAACAATTTCTTCACCGAGGAAGAGTGTATGAAGGCCTGTGGGGGTAGGTTATAGTTGAATTATGAAACTAAACAAAGAATTCATGATTTAATTTTTTAGCTAATTACTGTACACCGATAAAGTTTTCGGTGCATTTGATCTTAGTGGTTCCATAGCTTTAGTTGTTTGTGTGTATAATTACGAAATATAACTTTTTCCGGTCATTCTTAACACCGTTTAGGCGTATAACGATTAGACACGTCCAAACCAGGAAACTCAAAATGAATTCATCCATTATGTTTGGTTATTGGTTTAACCCTTGGAAATAACTCGAAACTGCAAACCTTTTTTATCCCCATTGGGGCTGCTTAGCGGCTAAGCCTTTGCAGACTCGGCATATTCCTCTGAACTGAGATACACTTTTTGTGGCACCATCTAAGCGACTATCGCTACCAATTTGTGTCGCACCAATGTGGATGTTAAAGTATGCCGAGATTTAATTTTGCCGAGATAACCCTAGCGAAATGAGTACTCAGGAGATCTTTTGCATGCCACATAATCATATGACATGCGTGTCCACGATTTTCCTATCCAGAAAATCTGATAACTCAGCCGGGACTCGAATCAGCAAACTTGGGCTTATGAGGCGGACATTAATACCACTGAGCCGCTGAAAGTGCAAACCATCCCATAAAATTATGTATGCCGGAAGAATTTGGTGTTTTGAAAGAGTAGAAAAGAAATTAAGGCAATTCGAAAGTTATTGGCTTTATAGTCTTTTTGATGTACTTCAGTAACACTGCAACCAAAAGCATTTTATCAATTTATTGTAAATCCCAAAACAACCAAACGGAACATTTATTGTGCGTTAATTAAAAACCATTAGAAACACCTCGCGCCTAATCAAACTTTAAATAAAAACCACCGATCTGGTCAACCAACGATCCATCAACCAGTAGACATCTTTTTTTTTCATTGTCTACATCTACAAATATGGCACTGGTTTTTGGCTTCTTTTAACGATTTATCAACGATCACTACCGTTTCATTTAGCGATAAAGTTCTAAACGTGTTGTCAAATGAGGTAGATTTTTGTTATAGCGCATGCATGTCCGCCACTTTGCTAGAACCTAATAGTTAAACGAATTGAGACCCATTAGCATGTACTGAGAGCGATATTACTATTCAGATTGACAATTTTAAACGAGGCCTCAAAAACGCAATCATTATTTGTTTTGGGGCCTCTTTCACAATTACCATCCAGAACATATCCTTAATGATCGTATAATTTTCAATAAAACGGTAATTAGAGTTCTTATTTTTTTTATCCCTGAAAAATTAGTTAAAAAAATAAGTGTCTGGAGAAGATATATTCATTTTTTTTTCAAATCCATTTGTTTTTAGCTCGAAATCGAAAAAAAAGTTAGTTAAAAATTTATTGGCGTTTTAATTGGTAGATTTAAGTTAGTTGTAATCTTATTGCGCAAATACTACAGAACACCGGATATATCACGGAGGCGAAAATAGAGGGCGAAACCTCACCCAGTCATTTACAGGCAGCCAGAAGCAAGGGGATATACTTCAATGATATGCGCAGGTGAAAGTGGAAGACACTCGTTTCTTGTATTGCCCGCATGTTGCCCATCCACTATTCAAACGATGGATTGCACAATCCAAGGTTTGGGGCGGACGGCAGGCACACTCCGCCATTTCATCAACAGCCTTTTAATTTTGTCCAAGGCTATTTCCTCAAACAGGTTAGCAAAGCCAACTTCCGTCGCGCGTGTGTTGCATACTGGCAATGAGAGGTCAAGCACCCGCTGTTTCATGACGTTGGTCACAGCAACACTGTCAGCGGGATAGTGACGTATTTGGACAAATAGGACTTATCAATTAATCAATCAGTTTATTGAACATTTATGTGTTACAAAAAAAAAACAATAAAAATTTTTATGAATCGCCAAGGGGAGCAACAAACCCATTTAGGCGAACTAAAATTTTCAATCAAAACAACTTAAGAAATTGCTAATATAAATATGACATAAAATAAAATATATTTATGAAATTAAATTGAACGAAAAGAATATTAAAAGGGCACAGAAGGTTTTTAAATTAGGCTTCATGGTTTTCATATTAACTTATTAACGACGATTGGCAAGAAAATTGGCAACGCGAAAATGAGCTATCTGCTTAAGTTTATCTAAATAAGCAAAATATAAAACAAAATAAGACCAAGTCTAGAACAATTTATGTAGTACAAATTAAATTACACAAAACGAATTTAAAAAAACTGAAAGTTTTATTTTTTATTCGGAAATGTATGTGTTATTGGCAAAATAGCTAATGTCTAAATATATACATTTTCTAATTCCTAATTACGAACCGTAAATACGGCGAACGTAACCGGAATCGCTGCACGTAAAACGGACCTGAAATAGAATTTTTTTTAAGATTTATCGATTGATATAATTATTATAGAATTATAGTTAAGCTATACTAAAGAACTATAGTTAAACTACACTTCTAATTAAAATAGAACAATAGTTAAGCTATACACTAAACAAATCCGTAGGGGGGTTTTTTGACAATGAAATATGACGGAAAAATTAAACTTCAGATGATTCTCTTTTTTTTCTGATACGTCACATTTCCGCGAATGGCGTAATATCTGGTGTCCATGGAGTGAAATGTGTTGAATAGAGTTGGCAGCTATTTCATTACATTGTCAAATAAATGAGCAACAGGAAACCCAAATCATGAAATATTCTTCCCACCCCCATGTCCTGCTTAATTTTTTAAGCTAACTTGATGAATGCATTAGATTTATCAGTAAATAACATAATAAAAATTTAGCATTTTGCTCATTTAATGTATCGGATATATATATATTTCTCACTTTTAAGAAATGACTTTTGAAAATGTGTTTTCATCATGTATTATTGAACATAAACAATATGTTAAAATAACAAGAAAACAGAAACAGGCTTCTTCACACCTAACTATGCTGTTGAGTATTCATTTCAAAACATTTTGGATATATGTTGAATACTCATTCAGAAAATTCATTTAAATACCCAACAGAAAAACATAAAACGCTGAACTCATTAAAACTTTTAAAATTATTTAGTAATTTGATGAGGATTTCTATGAAAACTTCAATGAAGATTTCCATGAAAACTTCAATGAAGATTTCCATGAAAACTTCAATGAAGACTTCCCTGTAAATTTCGACGAAGATTTCTATGAAAATTTTCATGAAGTGTTCCATGAGAACTTCAATGAAAACTTCCATTAAGGCTTTCATGGAGGCTTTCAAGAAATTTCAATGAAGGCTCCCCCCAAAACTTCAATGAAGATTTCTATAAAAACAAAATGAAAAACAAAATGAAACTTAAAAAAGCTATCTGTACATGCTAAAACCCCCCCAAAAATGTTCCTTCTACCGCAAAGATCTACATCCCATTTCTTGTCCGCATAGGTGACAGCGAGGAAACCCCAAAGAAGGAATTGGAATCCCCAACTGACAATGCTGTTGTAGAAGATTCCGCTGCTGTATCCGAGGCCCAAACCGAGGAGGACGTCTGCAGCTTGCCCAAGGAGCCCGGCCTGTGCTACGCCCTCTTCACGAAGTACTACTTCAACGGAGAGAAGTGCGAGACTTTCACGTACGGAGGCTGCGGAGGGAACAAGAACAACTTCCAGACGGAAGAGGAGTGTAACAAGGTGTGCCCACCCAAGGAACAAAGTCCGTAAAGTAAGTCAAGACGGTGCTGAAGATGGCTTTGTGAACATATTTCAATTCTCGAAAACAAATACTACTAACATGCTAAATCTCTAGTTCGCTAATGGTAATTGGTGCACATTACATTCCGTCGTGATCACATAAAAAATACTCCAAGTTCTCATCTTTGGGCGACAAGCTAATTCTGGGATCCTCTGCTTGGCCTCTGTCTTTAAAACAAGAAAGATTCACTTACGGTCGGTAATGCAGCCCTCTAACGCGTTGCTCTCGAACAGACACTTGTGTAGTATATTCGAGAGAAAAACTTGCGCATTGGATTTGAACGACAGAGCGTGGTAATGGTGCTGCCCTCTACTGTTCCACATGAGTTAGCAATGAAATTTTCGGCTAGGTGTTGATGATGGCTTCTGCCGTCGCATCACTTAAGGGATTTGGGGTTGGTATAAAATGCTTTGTAAGAAGGGTGCATTAGCCCACATAATAAATACACTTCACTCAACAGACAACATGCTAAATAAACTGCCCACCCAATTCCATTTCTGCCAGTATTTTGTTTACGTTTCGTATTTTTGCAATCTTTTTATTATATGTCATAGCCCTATTTCGGAATTAGTTTTTTTTTGTGTTTTTATACTTTAATCTCTGTAAAGCAAAAACGATGTGTGTCCGTAATTTTGCTGAAGCATTAAACAACTCAGGAAGGTTTATCCGATTCACTGCCAAACATCCAGCCGCAAAGAACAATATTTTACATTTCATGTTAGATAACATAAATTTGTATCTAGCCAAATTGATGTGCATTGGGTGTTCATCTATAACAATAAGCCAGCTTTTCAGTAATATATACTCAACTATTAAGAAAATTGGAAAATCCTGGCGAGCTTCCTACTATTTTATAGTGTACCATTGCTGCTGAGGGTGATTAATATGGACACCAACCTCAAACAGTGCATTTTTTTTATGGCAGCGAAGCTTAAATTATACTATTTATAATGTCCAAGAAGTTTTAAACAAGAGATTGACATTCTTTTATATCACAGCTTTTTTTAGCGACAACTTTCATAGTGACTTGTTTTTTGTTATAAAATTAATGCATTAGTTTTTTTTTTTTTTTTTAGATTGGCGCTTGCTTACTTTTCCAAAGTTTTTTTTTGTTAGGGATTATTTATAACCGTGACATATTTATTTTTATTATAATCTTGTGAGCTGTTATGGTGTTTGTTATCGATGATAAAGCAATTATTTTAAAAGGGAAACTGTAATTGTTCACATTGCTAAATTTCACAGTTTGTCCTTGTTTTATTTTGTTTCTTAAACAAACTCAACATTCAAGGCCTATCGGTGATTTCAACATGATATAACATTTATGTTTTGAAAGTTAAAGGAAGTGAAATTAATTTGTAATGATTTGCATCAGTTGATTCCTATATGTACAATAATTTTTTTTAAAAGAAGAAATTAACATTTATAGTTCATGTACCCAATATGGACACCCTAAGGAAAGATAAATTTTTTTCACCACCTTGTACACGTCACAGTACTTTAAAAATGTGTGACCACAATAACTGAACTGTTGACTATCATTAGTCAAATTAGTGGCATTGTAATAATTCGGGTTTAATTTAAATAATAAAAACAATTTTTTTTACAAGTGTCCATATAAGGAACCAAATGTCCCTATTATGGGTTACAAATTTGTGAATATGAAGATTCATTTGCTGCACTTCCAAGGGAACAAAAGGTGCCCATATCAGAAAGCAGGTGTAGTTTCGCCAAATCTTAGAATTAATATACAAATATATAATCCTCTGAATAATAATTTCTTTGCTAAAATATTCTTTTAACTTATTTTCTTGACGGACATGCAGCACGATCTCTCGATTAAAAATTTAACTTTTAAAGATATTAGGGGTGTCTATATAGAGAGCACTGTACATATTGGGTACAAGTACTATATAGATTATTTTTATTGAAAATACTTTAATTTATTTTTTAAACATACTTTTTCTTTGCAGGTAGACGCAGAAGACTTTATAGAAGATTTTAAAAAAAGAGAGGCTGTACATAGGATCTCTATTTCTTATTCACAACAAAAACTCTGACGATTAGTCTTTAAATATTTATTAGCATTTTTTGTTGTTGTTGTTATTGTAGTCATTATTTGTGATCAGTTTTGTTTCAATAAATTGTTTTTGAAAATTACAAATTGGTTTTGTTATTAGAAACAATTTTCTCTAACAAGGAAAGTAGGTTTAAACGTTAAAGTCCAAACACTTCAATCAGTTGAGAGTTTATTTGTACCCCTCTTTACAGTTTAACGCGTTGACTGCCGCAACACATAGAAAAAAGTGCAAAAGAAATCCAAACCAAATTCATTTTTTTTTTGTTTATGAAGTCACATACAAAGGTGACTACATTATTATATCAGAAAACGACACTAAAAATTACACAATACATTCATACTTAGACTATTATATAACTCACCCCCATGTTACTTCTGAATAAGAACAAACAATTCACAGAACAAATTAAAAGGAGTGAATAAAGGGCATAGCACACGAGCAAAAATTTTCCAACCCAACTCTCAACTCAACCATATCTCAAAAGTTGGATGAAATCTGCTATGGAAGTTGAGGTTGGAGAAAGTATATCTTCAACGTCGTCAACTCCACATGACCTTGTTGATCCAAGCTAGTATATGAACTAATCAGATGTATAGATGACTGCTTTCGTCTCAGCGAAGATGTACTACATCATTTTAAAGCATAAGTAGATTCAGCGAACTTTGATGATCAAATATAAATTTTGTGCCAAACATGAGGATGAAGTTCTGTTTGTAAGACTGCTCGATAATAGAATATGCAAGCAACCATTCATTTCAATGAGGGCAACCCTATGTCCAACTTCACGAAGTCGAAATTGAAATACACTGCTGAAAACAATTAGGGAAGCACTTTGAGAACTTTTGCTAACCCTTTCAGTTCCAACTTTTTATATTTTATTCTAAAAATCTAAAATTTGTGAAATAGATTCCTTATGCATCTAGAATGAAATTGTAAAAAAGGGGGCAAATCTTAATTTTTAACTAGAATTTAAGAGGAAAATAATAGGAATCAAAACTTTTGAATAAATTATAACAATATTTTTTTCAAAATTTTATTTGTAAAAAAAAAGGTAAAATCATTTTTGAAACATCTAAGAAGGCAAACGTGAAGAATTTACGGCCAATTTATTTCATAAAATTTTTTGGGAGTGAATTTTGTTTTACCATGTTTTTCATATTTTCATTTAACTAAAACAAACATTATTTAATTCTTCAAAAGACACGATTCTTCCATCTAACGATAAATAAGTGTGCGCTCAACTTAGTGTGAAAAAATCGCCAGCTGATGATTCCAAATGGAATCATTGAGGGTGATAGGGTTTAAACCATGCACTCCCCTAAATGAAGAGCTTAGTGGAAGAACGTGCCAAGTGACAAAAAGGTGAACACGAGGAAATTAGCATCAAAGTTTTAGTTTGCACTCAGATCTGTTGAAAACGGTGCTTGCAAACCGTAAAAAATGTACGAATCTTAAAGTTTATGAAGAAGAGGAAACTGGTGATCGTTAAAGAAGTTAGTAATATATTCATCGACACAAACATCTCAATTTTTTAAAAGTGTCACTTATCACGTTCTTCCACTAAGCTCTTCAGTTTTGATCAGTGTAAAATTGAATATCTAGTTGCGTTGAGGGATGGGCTAAATGAATGAAAGTCCATGTGATATGCCTTTCAGGAGTTAGATTCAACTGATGACACTTCTTGGAAACAAAAGTTGTAAGGATGAATGCAACACATGAGGCAGTCAACGTATTAAATCTAGCTAGCACTTACTGCCCTTTACCTTTTCGCTCTAGTGGTACACATAAGTAAACATTTGTAGAATTCACTTCGCAACTTCATTTTACATTATTTTTTTAAAAAAATGACTTTTCTATTATAAACCAGAATAATCTAGCTTTTCAAAAATAGCAATTACGAAGCAGCTGTTTTAATTGCATAAAAATTATGTACCACTACTACTATTACATATATATTCTGGCTTGTGTGCTCGATCAGAGACCCGTTTATGAAGCCTTCGGCAAGTAAGACAGACACAGAAATAATTTTTA
Source organism: Oedothorax gibbosus (assembly GCA_019343175.1). Taxonomy (NCBI): domain Eukaryota; kingdom Metazoa; phylum Arthropoda; class Arachnida; order Araneae; family Linyphiidae; genus Oedothorax; species Oedothorax gibbosus. The sequence goes on from CM033280.1 coordinate 44,425,844, forward strand.
CTGTCACAGAGAAAGGGCGATTTTTACTGTCACCCAGGGCGAAGGCGGGAATCGAACCCGTTACAGCGAGCAGACTGCGCGTAATGGTCCAAACCACTCGGCCATCCGGGCCCTCAAATGACGTACCAAGAGGGTCAAGCACATTTTCACACAAAGGTCTTGGGAAAAACTAAATTTTCCCGCGATACATTTATAATACATTTTCATCAAAACAAAAGTTAGAATGGACTATTTCTCACAAAAATAAAAAATAAAATGACAGAGCTTGTTGCTTTATGTATAGCACATTTTATTCTTCTAAATATATAATGGTTTGAAAATTATGTTTATATAAAGAATACATGGTAAATATGATTTTTCCAGGAGTGAAGAGGTTAAAAAAGAATGGAAATTTTAAAGGAATTTTTGGAATACGCTTCATGTTAATTAGTGTCGTTTAATTTTCTCAAACGATCCTAAATTTTGATAAGTTAAAATTTAGGGGAAGTAAAACTTTTTAACGTGGTTAAGTAAGGAATGAAGAGCCGACTTAAAAGCAAAAGCTCGCCTTTTTAAAATTTATTATATTTATATACTAAAAAATATTTGAAATACATAACTGTGTATGAAGTATTGATTAGTTATCAATAATAATATGCTAGCTAGATTTATTTCGCGTTAAGTCAAACGCTATTATAATGTGGTGCTGCCATCTACTGGAAAAGTTGATTACTATTTGTTGACCGTCCTTTAAAATAAGTATTTGAAAATTATTTGAAATCCCTTAATATAATTACTAAATAGATAAAATTACTATATGTGTAAAGTTTCAAGTATAAGAGAGTTGTCCAAATTAAAATAAAATATATCTATAACCTCAGCGTGCGTTTCTGCATTGCTCCATAGCTGAAAATGCATTTGCATTAACTTAAAAGACTGCTTAGTCTTTATATTTGAATGTCTTCGAATCAAATAATAAAAGAATAACTGATATAATGTAAAATTAAAAAAAACGCTCTTTATTTAAAAAGATTGGGAACTTCATAAAAATCGAAATAGAATCGAACCAATTTTGAAAGCGATTTAGCTCTCCTCTGACGAAAATGTGGAAATGGGCATGTTCAAGTCTTGGGTGGCAACAGTTCCAAGGGAATCAAAATAAAATCTAGATTTTTTAATCAATGTAGTGGGCGAAGCTTACCGTGTCAACCTCAAACCACCGAAACAACCATTGGAATTCAGGATTAAAAGCAGGAATGAACTACGACACGTAAAACAAGCCAATGAAGCGTTTTTGAAATTTAACCTCTAATGTGTTATCTAGTCTCTTTTAAAGAATGTATTTCTCATTTTCAAGCTCTAGCGTTAACTTGTTCGATGCATAAGTCATACTATGAAGGACAGACAGCAAGAAGAATTAAGGAATTAAAAAAATATGTTGCAAAAATAAATAATTTAAAGATTTTTCTTTCCTATGCAATAAATATCTCTTAACCTCAGACATTTTTATAACAAATTTACTCTTCAACGGAACTAACAAGAGTTTTATCATATTCAAAAGGAAAAGGGTAAGGATATACATAGAAAAAAAAAGTAAGATTAAAAATAAAATATATTGTAAGAATAAATAATGTGAAGATTTTTTTGCTCTGCAATTAATATATCTTTACCTAAGACATTTTTATAACAAATTTACTGCTCAACGGAAGGAACTAACAAGTGTTTCTATCATATTCAGAAGGGGAACCGGAAGTTGGCATGTCGCATCCGGCACATCTACTCACCTTTGAGGAATCAGTAGAACACCAAGCTATACAAAAACATTTATAAGTTTGAAAACTACCGGCTTTGGATCAAGGTGAAAACGAGAATTAAATTAATGTTGTGTCTTTTCAAGTTTCGCTTTTCTTTACTTCAAATGTGATCCTCTGAAATTGTCAAAGAATTGAGATTAGAAAACTCCCAAATGCGGAAATTAGGTGACATTTTCAAAGTTTGGTCAACTCGTCGAAGTTTGACTATCGCGTGTTTTTTGTTCTGTTCTCTTCAAAATGGTAAGTTCTAAGATATATTTTAGAAATGAAATTGTTGTTGATACAGTTTGTATTTTATCAATTATTAAAAAAAAGACTTTTTAGTTATTTAAGTTGAGTTAAGAAGGTTTAGTTACCCTTTTAAAATGCTGGGTACGTACGATTATATGTTACGTCTTAACCTGGGAGAAGGCGGACGGAGCATTTTATACCCAAAAGATTTTTTTAAGAACTAATATACTTATGTACCTGGGTTTTTTCAAAGTGTCTCAAACCTTTTCAAAGGTTTGAATCCTGGATAGGACAAAGGTCTCATAGACTTTCATCTTTTTAGAGGATCAATAAAGGGAGGACCAAGCTAGCTCGGGGAAAAAACAATATAGTTTTGTGTGAGTCTGACCAACTGACTGAAACATATGCTATAATGCAACTCCATTGCCCGTAGCAAGCCTTGGCCTTCTCTGACTGTTAAGCTACAAAGATTTTAAGATATCGGCGTTGTATTCAATGACGTGTATTTTTATAGATTTATACTTTTAGATATATTAAGGTTTGTTCATCAATTTTCTTTTGTGCTTCCTGCAAAGTTTCGTTTCTAAAACTTCTCAATAGAACATTTCCACTAAGACTACACAGTTAAAAGTGAAGGTGACGAATGGGGGCCATTTTTCTCCCCGGGGTGAAAAGGCGGTCCCATTTGGCACCTCAAGGCTTTGAATCGCCTTGGATTGATGAATCTTGGGCTTTCGAATCACCTAGGGGTGCCAAGGGTCACCTTCAGTTTTAACAGTTTAGTTTTCATCTAAATCTTTGTTGCAGTTTCGGGCACCGAAGTCACCGACACAGTCTGGCGCTATGACAACTCCCTCGGTATCAAAATCGCCATTCCTGTGCTGGCCTGTCACTCGAAGGACATTGGCTACAAGGAGGTCTCGTGGTACAAAGACTCCACCATCTTAAAGAACGGTTCCAGTGACCCTGCCAATCATCAACTATCTCTGATTGATCTCCTCAAAAATGATGACGAATTATTGGTCCAATTTGAACATCCACTTAGGCTGCAGGGATATTATTGGTGCGAGACTGACCTAACAAAAGGCCCAGATGTGCACAGATATCTCTTCAGGATCGATGGTGAGTGCTTCTCTTTTAATGTGTATCGCGAACTTATAATTTTTTTTTGTAGTAAGTAGAAGCAATGGTACTAAATCAGAGAGCTCAGTGGCGAACAACTAAGAAGGAATTAGCCTAACTTGAGTCTAACAGATACTTGAAAACTAGGGTCTCAACTGACACAGTATCATTATTTTAGAGTTGATCCTCTCTGTAAGACAATGTTTGTGTAGATTTTCGTCGAAAACGCAGAGAGGACCTCAAATAACAAACACGCTAGATGGCGCTGATTTACTATTGCATTAATACCAGCCATGTAGATTGTAACAAATATAGTATAAAGCCCAGGTGAACTTTCAATACGAAAAAAGTCACATGCATTGCATTACCATTGATGATATCTATCAATTTCATTCATAGAGTTGAGTTGCTTAGTAAATTGTTCATATTTTTTCAGAAATCAATACCTTTGTCGGCAAGTTTGTGGCTGTTGAGGATTCTCTAGGTATTAACCACGAATTAACTGTGCAAGAAAAGCTCACAAGGAAAATGGCCGTTTACCAAAGAGAAATGCAGGAAGTACTTTTTGGATTTCTTCCCCGTCCCAATACACATGTAGTCGATATTCACATTTTACAGTAAGTAGCAATCTAAAGTGTTTTTTTTTTTTTTTAAATCTATCATGAGCCAATTGTCGAAGTTAAAGGGGTCAAATTCTTCAAAATTGGCAAATTGGCACTTTTTCGTTGTACTGAAATATGTAAAGTTAAAAGCTATTATCTAAAATTGAGATTTTCTTATTAGGAGCAATTCCAAACTGCTAATTTTAAACATGACCCCTTAAACTGCTTTCTTTCATTTCTTAAATACAAAATAACATTTTTAATAAAAATATTCAGCACTTTTGTTCCTTTTTGCTGTTAATTTTTTTGTAAGCAATGTTCAAAGTTGATAATTCGTTTTGATCAAGGAAATTTCGCTAATATGTTTTTGCCAAAAAGTTGTTTATGTCCATTAAAATTGGAATGCATACTTCTATAAGAATACCGATGAAGAACATCTAATATTTCTTTTATTAAAAAAGTAAAAAACCGAAGAAGAGTAGAAATTTGAAAATAGTTAAAAATTTGATGAACAATTTATATTTGGACAAATTAAACAATTTTAATGCAATTTGTTTTGGCTGAGAAGTATTTTTTATAGATGTAGCTTAGGTATAAAAAATGTGGATGCATCAAGTGCACAAATAAAACAAGAAGTTCATAAAGAACTAAAATAGCCTACTTTCCTGTTACTTAAATACTTACTGAAGTTCTAATCGGGAAAAAAACTAGGTTCCTAAAGTAAATATCATCAACAGCCGTTTCTACACTAGATTTATACACATTAGAAAAAAAATCGAAACACAGCATCCAGCTATAAATTAAACTTCTAAAAGCCAAAATCAACTATTTTCCTTAAAATACTTTCGCAAATTAATTAAATATTATTTATCGTCTGCTCGCGATTTATTTGTAGTTCGAAGAATAATTAAATATTTATTAATAACAAAAGTAATGAAACTACTCCAAACTGCATTAAAAAATAAGAAATGTAAATTAAAACTAAGCATAATTGTATGCAAAAGTATGCCTTGCCGCTTTCTTGGTAGATAATTAATGAACAATCAAAGAATCAAATTGTGCTACATTTTATGACGTCATTCCAAACTGATTCATGAAAAGATTATTTTGCTTCAAATATGTTTAAATAAATAAAGTTTCTCATGCCATTGTTGATTTGGCAACTGTGATTTAAATGACTCAAAATTGAATTTCAATGCTAATTCAATGGGAAATTCGCCGAAAGATAGTAGATTTATGTCCGTCCATACGTACAGACAGACGGACAAAAAGTATGAAAGTTGGGTATCTGAGGTCATAGCTTTCTAACAAAAAAAGAATTTTTAAGATCCGATGGATAGAACCGATTTTGGAAGGGGGGTACGGACAGTCAGACGAACGGACAGACAGACAGACAGGCAGACATACGAACAGGCAGACAGACGGACATCGACCGCATTTCAATACCTACAGTGATTTAAATGACTCAAAATTGAATTTCAATGCTAATTCAATGGGAAATTCGCCGACAGATAGTAGATTTATGTCCGTCCGGACGTACAGACAGACGGACAAAAAGTATGAAAGTTGGGTATCTGAGGTCATAGCTTTCTAACAAAAAAAGAATTTTTAAGATCCGATGATTAGAACCGATTTTGGAAGGGGGGTACAGACAGACAGACAAACGGACAGACAGGCGGACAGACAGGCGGACAGACAGACGGACAGACAGACATACGAACAGACAGACAGACATACAGTTGGACATCAACCGCATTTCAATACCTACAGTGATTTAAATGACTCAAAATTGAATTTCAATGCTAATTCAATGGGAAATTCGCCGACAGATAGTAGATTTATGTCCGTCCGGACGTACAGACAGACGGACAAAAAGTATGAAAGTTGGGTATCTGAGGTCATAGCTTTCTAACAAAAAAAGAATTTTTAAGATCCGATGATTAGAACCGATTTTGGAAGGGGGGTACAGACAGACAGACAAACGGACAGACAGGCGGACAGACAGACGGACAGACATACGAACAGACAGACATACGAACAGACAGACAGACATACAGTTGGACATCAACCGCATTTCAATACCTACAGTGATTTAAATGACTCAAAATTGAATTTCAATGCTAATTCAATGGGAAATTCGCCGACAGATAGTAGATTTATGTCCGTCCGGACGTACAGACAGACGGACAAAAAGTATGAAAGTTGGGTATCTGAGGTCATAGCTTTCTAACAAAAAAAGAATTTTTAAGATCCGATGATTAGAACCGATTTTGGAAGGGGGGTACAGACAGACAGACAAACGGACAGACAGGCGGACAGACAGGCGGACAGACAGACGGACAGACAGACATACGAACAGACAGACAGACATACAGTTGGACATCAACCGCATTTCAATACCTACAGTGATTTAAATGACTCAAAATTGAATTTCAATGCTAATTCAATGGGAAATTCGCCGACAGATAGTAGATTTATGTCCGTCCGGACGTACAGACAGACGGACAAAAAGTATGAAAGTTGGGTATCTGAGGTCATAGCTTTCTAACAAAAAAAGAATTTTTAAGATCCGATGATTAGAACCGATTTTGGAAGGGGGGTACGGACGGACAGACAGACGGACAGACGGACATCGACCGCATGTCAATACCTACTTTTTCATTTTTTTAATTCTTTCGAATTAAAAAAGAAAAGTAGGCTAAAAATGCCCCTTAAATCATGATCATTTAAGTGTTTTATTTCAAAAGTAATGAAAAATGTTTAGACCACGTTTGAAAGTTGTGAGTTTTCCGACATACTGATTTGATTACAAATGAAGAGTACAGGGGAAGAACCGCTTGATTTATTAGGAGTCGTCCCGTAATTGTGTCTGCTTGGCGGACATTGGCGACAGGAAACGGTTTTCCTTTCGGTTCTTCTTTCGCGGTACAAACGTGTGACTCATGTCCACTGATCTCTGGCGTGAATCAGGGTTGCTGCGAGAGAAAAACAAAGTGAGAAACTGGTTTCCTTACACCAGTTTAGCGATTACTCGCTTTCATCGCCAAAGAGGCCTGATGAGGAACGTTTTCTACGAAATTAAGCGGTTTTTTCCCTGTACTCTTCAAATACGATAGAACTTCAGTTATACGTACTCCAACTGTAGGAAGCCCAGTTATATACAAACTTGTAGTAAACCAAATCGAATTATCCAAATCCACAAAATGTTAGTTTTCCCTCTATCTATAGCTAGCACCAACAATATTGGGACCATGACTCTCAGTCTCAAAAAGTGCGTTAAACACCGAAAAATACCGGAACAGTTTTGTGGGAGACAAGCCCAAGTCTCTTTCCCAACGCAATTCACAATTCTATCTCCTTGTGACAAGGACCGGCCTGGAGGTGCGCTTCTACCTGTACGCCCGTCGAATGCTGGACCCGCGCCAGCCTCGATCAGGCAAGCTGGTCGGCGACCAGGATGAGCTGGACTCTGTGCAGGACTACCTGCACAACAGGACCAGCGAGGTGGATGTCAACCTGTACGCGGAGATGACAGACTGGACCCACTTGAGGGGGATCGACATCAGGAGGATCGTCCTCAGAAGCACGCGTGAGTCCGAATTTGGATTATATATATATATACTAGCTTTATAAACCCGGCGTTGCACGGGTGTACCCTTAATAACGGTGTTTTTTTTTTGTAAATATTTATTTTATACCAATTGATCCCTTCTCCACTGGTCAGCACTCCATCGGTATATTATAATTTCCTTCCAAACTAATGTCAGCATTAGTTAAAAAAAAGAAATCCGATTGTATCCAGGCCCTTCTAGAAGTTAGATGGCTTACCCGGTTTAAATTGCCATAATAGCTGTGATATAATGGCCAGTTTCTATTTGCCCACCTACACCCGAAAATGCCCAAAATGTAGTAAACATTCCACTCCATATTCGACCACTCGACTGGGCTAGGGAGCCCAGTCAGTAAAGGCGTTCGCTTCGCATGCGATAGGTCCCAGATTCGGGTCCAGACATCGTCAAAATAACTGCCGACATATAAACGGCAAATGCAGCCAAAAATGTCCGACGAATAATACACCATGTGGTGGGAGTGCACGTTAAATATTTTTCAAAGTCCCGACGCTGCGTACGATGTAAAAGTTGCATTGGGTGCCTACTCAGGTGTCGGTTCGTCACATGACTGTGGCTCTAAATTAAGACTCCCGTGGCCATTATCTCTCTTGAATAGCTCTAGTGCGGCGATAATTCTAACTAACCCTAACCCATACAACTGGATGCCAGGCTGTTGGTTGGTTGGTTGGTAGACATATATATTCAGGTTTGTGTGCTTGGTCAGCGACCCGCTTATAAACCTTCGTCAAGGATGCCAGGCGTTCATTGAACGTTTGGACGAGGATTGAAACAGGATTAATCCAAACTTGCCTTTTTCATTTCATTTGGAAATCTGTATTGAACCTACACTCTTTGACAAGATCGTAGCCAGCTCTCTAAGAAAGGAAAATCAGTTTCAATAATACTTTTGCACATTCTCTTTCATTCTTTTCCTTCCTTTGTGTATAGGATTCAAGGGGCATATATTTTAATTTAGATAAAAAGGAGATCGTCTCTTTCATAGTTTGGGAAAGATGACGAACTGAAGCTTCCGATTAGCATCCTCGGTAAAATGTAAGATAAATAAAAATCAAGAATTACAGAACACTTCTTTCAAACAAAACAGACTATTTTAGTACTCTTTAGAATTTACTGTATATAACGAGTTAGATTTTTGAAGAACTAGAAGAACTTCTTGAACTCAAAACTTCTTGATTAGATTACAAGTTGTTGCTTTTTAAATATTCGTTGACAAAATAATACCAAACAACCTAGTCGTGGAATTTCTTACTGTGTGAAGTCAAATATTTACAAAAGCAGGGATAGAAAACAATCTAGTCGCTAACAAAAATAATTTGTTGTTAACCATTAGTAACCCGCAATATAAAAAGTAGTTAATAATTATTTTTACCAACACCGATTATTGAAAACTTTCACGTCATCTTACTAACTTTGCCATCTTACCCTATTTTCTATTTGATTTAATGCATGTGTATTAAACATATATACGCTACATAACTGCTATAAAAAAAAATTCCATTGAAGCTGGGAAACCCAGTCAGTTAGGAATTCGCCTTGCACGCGGAAGGTCCCAGGTTCGGCTCCAAGCATCGCCAAAACACTAATAAACGGCCAAAATACTAATAAACGACCAGTGCAGCCAAAATTGTCCAAAGAATAATACCCCGTGTAGAGGGAGCTGTGCACGTCAAATATGCTCCAAAGTTCCAAAGCCGCGGACGATGTCACCCTTAACGTTTGCGTTGGGTGCCTACTTAGGTGTCGGCTCGTCACCTGACTGTGGTTCTAAATTACGACTCCCGGTGCCAATTGCTCTCGTGTAGCTCTAGTGCGACGATAACTCAAACTAACCTAACCAAATTTTCCATTCCATTTAGGTCATTAAATAATTGTAAATAGTCATTAAATATTGTTTAAAACATTTGATTGTGTTACAGTGGGTTGCTACGAAAAGAAAGGCCTTGCTGCCGACGAGCCACCGCGGGAGATCACGTGGCCTTACGCTCGAATAGGAGAGGTCGTGATTCCCAGAGAAGGATGCTCTTCAAAAAGTAAGTTAAACTTATATCTTTAAAAAAAAGCCACATCATTACATAAGATGTAATATTTAATAGATTGAAGTTATTTTTGTAAGAAGACGGATCAAACGGTTAGAACCCTAAGTCTTTTTTTAACTAACTTTTTTGTTGCTTGTTTTCAATTGTTAACTTGGCAATATAGTGACTAAAAGGGATAGCGTGTCAAGCGCTATTATTCTCCAAGATAAAAAAGGATTTCACAAAAAGACACATAGGTTTTAGAATGGGAATCCAGAAACGGTTAAACCGATGAACCGGTTTTTGGCTCCAGTTACACCTTATTCTTATAAGGGGTTGTGAACTGCTAAATCTGCTGCTAAACCACAACTTTTTTTTTATAAAGATGCTCGTTTATAGAAAACTGCAATGGTAACGACTTACAGCAACTAACTTACAGCAATTATGCGCTTGCGATTATGTGGCGCACAGGATTGAACTAAGCATGTTATTCTATGCAACGTTGCCGTTGCAAGGTGGACAACAGTATAGCACCAGACCGACGACTTTCTTAATCAGCGCCCTCTGACGAGTGTATCGTGTTCCGGAATTTGTTTTTTTAGTGCGCTTGTAACACTATCCTTTTTAGCCACTATGCTTGTCATCATTCAAAAAGAAGTAAGAAAACATTATTTTTACAATAGGGTTGTCAATTAGCCGAATGCTTTACTACATTATGTTGTATATTCGAAGAGAGTAGAAGAATTCAAGAAGAATCTCGATAGTTATTGGAGACTGGTTAACAATTAGTAAACTGGTTAAGGCACTTAAAAACTGGAAATTGGCAAATGTTACTCCATTGTACAAGAAAGGGCCTAAATCTGATCCGGGTAATTATACAGACCAGTTAGTCTTATATCTGTTTTAGGTAAAGTTTTTGAGACATTGTTGGAAATGCGTATAAAGACTTTTTTGGAAACTAATAATTTGCTTTCAGATAATCAATATGGCTTTAGAAAAGGTAGGTAAAAAAAAGTACAACTAATCTTTTTAAATTTTATGACATTGTTACAGAAGAGATTGATAAAGGCAATATGGTTGATGTTATTTACATCGATTTCCAAAAGGCTTTTGATAAAGTTCCTCATGAAGCTTTGTTATTTAAGTTGAAAAAATTTGGGTTAGGGACTCTCGTGGTCCGTTGGATTAAAAATTGATTGACAAATAGAAAACAAAGGGTTGACATTAATGGTAAGTACTCTGATTGGAACGAGGTAGTAAGTGGAGTGCCTCAGATACTAGGGCCAATTTTATTTATTATGTTTATTGATGATATCAGCTGGGGGTTGAATAGCAAGTGGATAGCTAGGGGTGATTTAATACAGTTATTCAAGTTCATAAAACAGGGAGACATGGAGGGCTTAGGTTTTACCTTAAATAGCCGGACCAGAGGACATGATCAGAAATTGAATAAATCATGTTTTAGAAGGGAGGTAGGAAAACATTATTTTTACAATAGGGTTGTCAATAACCCCAAATGCTTTACCAGATTTTGTGGTATATTCGAAGAGAGTAGAAGAATTCAAGAAGAATCTCGCTATTTATTGGAGACTGGTTAACAATTAGTAAACTTTTGGACCACCTTTGCTGCGCCTCTGGTCTGATGTTGGTTAGGTTGTACATTTTCCGGCTGTTTATTTCTAGTCTCCATGAAAATGTAACACAGCCAATTATGCCTCGAAATTTAGAACCCTGGTCAAATCACGAGGTCAACCCCCGATCGGGCTCTTAAAGCAATCCAGTGGCGCCATCTTGCACTTGATTGGGACTTTCGGCTTGCCAGATTTACGAGTACGTATGTCACAGTGTACTTAGGAAAAATAGAGACAAACACCCCACAACAAATATCCATGCTTATATGCCGGGATTTGAACCCGGGACCTTCTGACTGCATAGCCAGCCCCATGACCATTCAGCCTCCGAGTATCTTACAGGTAGTTTGGTACATATATTTTCCGGTTTGTGTGCTTGATCAGAGACCCGCTTATAAGCTTTCGTCAAGTAAGACAGACACAGACATAATTTTTACTGACACACAGAAAGGAAGTACGCCCAGAGCGAAGGTGGGAATAGAACCCGCACCCTGTACAGTGCGCAGACTGTTAGCGCAATGACCTGCGATCAATACCACTAGGCCACTCGAGTCTCTTACAATTTTTGTATTTGTATTTTTATAAGTTTGCCTAAAATTAAATCCTTTTCAGATGGATTGGCGGTGACTCGACTTTGCACGGGCTCCTTCTACACCGGGGCGAAATGGGGAACCCCGACAAGCGAGTGTGACGACTCGCCCAAGGAACTGACAGCTCAACTGACAGATCTTTACAATGTGAGTTGGCAACAGATATTGAATCTTCTAACGCAGACAGAGTTGAGACTACCTAGGCAAGATACGCTAAGATACGCGTTCGCCAGAATTTTGACGCATCGCATTGGCTTAAAAGCAAGGCACAGAATTGCCTTGGTTGACGAATTGGCCAACTTGCCAAAACTACTATGACTATATGCACTTATTAGTACACGTTGTTATTGAGTGACTCTAGCCATTAGTAGGACAAAAAGGGTATGTGATGGTTCACCACACACGAGCAATCTCAAATAACATTCATCGCTAGATGGCGTTGACCATTACTAATAGTAGGAGTATTTCTTTATTCTTTACAATTTGTCTGTTAAAAACAGTTTTTGTGGTTAAAATTAAAAAATTTCATAAAGTAAGCAGATTTTCTCTGGAAATTATACGTTTTTTTGGCACACTAGTTGACAGTTTTTTTGTAAAAAATTGACGTTTTTTAACAGTAGCTTATTAACTCTTTATCATTCATGACTGTAAAACGTGATATACTTTGTAAACGTGACTGTAAAACGTGATAATACTATGATATATCAGAAATTAGAAGAAAATTGTTGTTTCCTTTTAAACAAAAGGTGATTTTGTTTTAATAAATTAATTCCTAAATTCATATGGTCTAATTTTTCTTATTTTTCAGCAATTTGGTTACTATACTACTTCTCTTTATTTGGAAAAATTGAACAAACTGGCAGCCTTGTCCAGCAATTTGACTGTTACCGACATTCACATAGTGATCAATACTTTAACCGCTCTCTCCGTGGCAGACAAAATATCAGCATCGGTAAATGGATATTTTATTTTCAAGCTGTATAACTCATTTCCAAAAATTATCTTCTGCATTTTACTCAACAATAGCACCTTATATTTACCCAAGGATCTATAATTTTGTTACCGCATGGACTGCTCAGTATTAAAAAACATAACCGATGAAAGGGTACCTGGAGGCAACTAGTAAGCTTCATCTTCTGGCTTCTTATTTGGTGCTATATTTAACTCCCTTTTAGAGCTTTGCCGCCATCATTTAGCGATACAGTTCTAAATGTGTCGCTCTGTGACGTCACTTTTTGCTACTACGTATATCTGCGCCATTTTGTGGGAAACAAAATTGGTCAGTCTCACTGATATCCGTTAGCACTTGGAGCAGTTTATGTTGTATATATTATAGATCGTTGATCTTTTTTTTTCTGGAGTACAAAACAGCCAGCCAATGTGTAGACCTAATGCGACATTAATCCAGCTAAAAAATTTTAAGATATAAAATTTTTATAAAAAAATTACCAGTGAAAAAGAAAAGAACAAATTATGTTTGCTTTTATGGATATAAAAGATACAGACCGAATCAATTGTATTTTACCAATCTTTTTTATTATTGGAGCATTTCATTGCTGTTATTAGGTTAATTTGGTCAGCTTTTTTACTCGACGCTTGACTGTGATTCAAAATTAAAACCTTTTAACGAATCATTTGTACCATTTACACTTTCATTCCCCAATAAAAACGTTAACATTAAGTTTTTGAAATTTGATTTTTGTGTAACTTAATGTCTCCTACATAAAAGTTTCAGAACAATAGACTTCATTTGCCTTATATTTGGTTTATTTAGATAAACTTAGGCAGAAAACTTATTTGTGCATGGCAAATTATCTGCAAAATCGTCGTTAATGAGTTAATGGGCACCTATGGTAAAAAAATTTCACCACAGATAGTTTTAAAACACTAGAAACTGTACTATCATGTAAAGCGCAAATTTTAAAATAGTACAGGGTGGTAACAAAATCCTCGAAAAAAAGTTCCCTGATATTTCCATGATTTCCCTGATAATTTCACAAAAAATTCCCAAATTTTACCAATTACCTAGAAAATATACAATACACACAATTCAATGCAGTACAGAAAATTTAATCCAGACATCGCGGGACTTAAGATTTTCCGGATTATGGGTTAACCTACCTAACTTTTCCGAAAATCTGAATAAGTTTAGAGGAACCACGTGATCAGAGAATCATGTTATAACATGATTCGTGAGAGATATTCATCCTTCCTCCAAGATTGGTCCTTCAGGCAAATCGGACCAACCAGAATATTTTCTTTTGATCAAGTGTCCGTTAGTAGTGATCACAAGTACAACCTAAACCTGCTGTTTAAGTAATCCAAAATGGAAAAAATTCCCTGATATTTTGCGAAATTTGAAAAATTGAGAATTCCCTGATATTTCCAGAATTAAAAAGTTCCCTGAGAATTCCCTGATTTCCAGGTTTTCCAGGTTCTGTTACCACCCTGTAGTAGCAATTTGTTACGAAAAGGAATTGACGAAATTTGAATTCATTATTTTACAGGAGATGGCCGGCATATTTTCTACAATTGATCAAATAGCAAATACATACAAGCAAGAACTGGACATTGCAAAGAGTACCATCAAGCTCACCAGCAGGTCAGCTCAGCTCAATTGGATAATTATTATATTTATTTTATTAGAACGGTTGTATAATACCCCGTCAATTATCGATGTACTGCATATATATATTTTCGTACTAATATACTAATATTCGTAGAAATATTTAAATGTTGTATCAGTAAGTACACTGAGTTAAAAACTTAAAATGACATCACATATTGCGATTATTTTGTACATCACTGCTTTGATGCTAGTTTTACGTCATATGGATGTTTTCACGACGTACAGCGTCGCATGAAAATCTTAGTCCAATAGCGTTCTAATAGAACAGATAGGTGCATCCAATCACTGCTAGCGAAGCAAACATTTTTGCCGATAGAACAATATGAATTATACATCAAATGTTAATTGACAGCAAAGGGGGCACTTATACCCCTGTGCTGGTAAATTTGGAGAATATTTTTTTACAGAGTACCTTCTTACTAATTTGAAGAACCATACTTTGCATATATAGTTTTACCTTTTTTTCTTTATTTTACTTCCAAAAATAATTTCACTTCATTAATTTGTAACAAAAATTTCTGTTTAATTTTTAATTAGCACACTAAAATACCATTTCAGTTTTAAATAATTAACCTAAGTCGGAAATGGTTATACTTTCCTTTAAACTCCACATTCTGTTTTCAGACTGCTGCAAATTATCAGCAATGTTTTGCTAAAGGCTTCTCAAACAAAACAAGAGGTTCTCATTGCCAAAGACCACATTCTCGTCGACACCAAAAACACCCAAGAGAAAGAAGGCCACGTCTTTGGTCTGGCTATCAAGTTCTCTCCCAAAGAACTGAAGAAGGGGCTTTCCAAAACTTTTGTCGAATTCCTGTTTAAAGGTAAAAGTGTTCCCTCAGCGGAGGACACTTTGGCCTATTTCCTGTTGCCACCAGATTTGGTATTTAAGAGGGAAAAGGAAGCCTCCCCCACGTTCCAAACCCAGGTCGATGTGGTGCTCTTCAAGGATTGGTCGCTGTTCCCTAGTCCGAAGAATGTCTTGAAGAAGAAGTCCACCAAACTTCTGCCTTCTCCTGTAATGTATGTATCCATCACTGGAGGACCAGCGTGGAATATTACTAGTGGAGTTTATCTTTATTTCAAGGATGATGTAAGTTGTTCATTACATTTGTCAGGGACCAACCAACTTAGAATCTCTGGATTACCCTTCTAATTATTAGAGGGCTTCGAAATAATGTCCAGTAAATATATTTGAAGATGTTGTGACACTAATTCGATGAATATAAACGTTTTTTGCGCAATGGTTGATTCCATACGATTTTTGTGTTCAACTTTTGTTATGAAATGTTAGGAAAATATAGAAAATAGATATACAGGGTGATCAAAAGAAACGACACCCTTCACATTACTTTGTAATAAATCACGTGACTTTGTAGGTGCTTTTTTATGCATGCCAATGCGCAGTACATTCTTTATAATGTCTTTGGTTATATCACAGGCGTAATGTTGCCGAAGATATTACACCAACTATTGTCCCCTAAATGGCACCTCAAGGAGAGGACTAAGTAGCTTCGTATATTAGTTGGTTGGTTGGTAGACATATATTTTCAGCCTTTTGTGCTTGGTCACAAAGACCCGCTTATAAACCATCGTCAAGAAGGACGGACACGACACACACATACAAGACAGATGCTGCCATCTATCGCCACCTCCACAATTTAGACATGTCCCTGAAGGGGAGGGAAATAGTCTCCAGGGACCTGTACCCGTGGGAAACTGCGCAATGACCGCCCACAGGACTTTCGGACCCAACAGATATAACGAGCACGTACTCCGCATATATTCGACAAACACAAACATCCATACCTTACCGGGATTCGAACCCGAACCCAGAGGCTCCAAAGGCTAGCTCCCTAACCGTTGCGCCGCCGGGTCGGCATTCGTATATTAATCTACAGTATTTGTTGTAATCTAGATGGCTGGCGCAATAGCGCAGTAGTACATCAGCGCCATCGAGAGTGGATGTTATTTGAAGTTGAGTGTGCGTATATGTGGTGGACCGCAACTCCATGTAAGGTTATGTGACCAAATACATTATATAGAATGTACTGCCCATGGACCAACCTAAATAGGGTTACGAAAGCCCATTTTACTATTATACTGCTTCACAAATAAAATGCAGATCAAGAAGAAGAAAAATAACTTCCCATTTTGGATGGATTTGAAATAGGACGGTGAACCTATCTGCATTATTATACTATGCGTAACTTTATTGACTAACAAATTATAAGTCTTGGAACATATTATTATTCCATTTTTTTTCTAGAATGCTAGACGATACAACAACCCAGTTTGTGTCCAATTCGATCCTCGAATGGAAGAAGGCGAAGGCGCGTGGAATTCGGAAGGTTGCAGGTTCGGTGGTCAGAATGGTGGATTCTACAGATGCATCTGCCACCATCTCTCCATATTCGCTGTAGTTCTTGTTAGTACATATATTCCTTGATTTTATTTCCTAAAATATTATGGCACATATTGTATGTACGATATTCATGACACATTATTTTTTGTAGACAGAGGGAGACGTCGTCGATAGTGAATTCCGCTTGGGTACGGCAGTCTATATTGGGTGCGCTGCTTCGATCATAGCTTTGTCATTCACAGTCATACTTTACTGCCTATCAAAGTAAGTTTATTTTTAAAAACTTAATCACACGTTAAACATCGATTGTTTGTCTATTATTGTTGCCTATTGTTTTTCAATATATTTTATTGTTTTGACGTTTGTTATCAAATGTTCTGTGTTACCAACGATCTATAACATACACTGTATGGATTTCTCCGTGTACTAATGGATCTCAAAAAGTGCAACTATCCAGGCTCTATCAAAATGTCGGTGCGTATGCCCAGTAGCAAAATATTTCGTCATTTTGTGACACGTTTAGAACTTCACCTTTAAATGATGGTGGTAAAGTTCTACGTGAGGGTTGATGAATCGTTAAAAGGAGCCGAAGAATTGGATAAGAAGCCAAATAGTTGTCTCTAGAGATCTTGCATCGGTCACGTTTTTTTAATATATTGAGCAGTCTGGCCAGTATTAAATTATAGATCGCTATTCTTTACATGATCAAATTGACATAGAATTCGAACCAAAGCAAAGAACCAATGTAAAACGAAATTCAAACATAAATGTGATTCACATTAAGTATGGCAATAGTAGCTTATACTTCAAAACTTTGAGGAAAACTAATTACGCAGATAAGAAGTGGGGTTTTACCTTACCTTTATGGCCTATCAGTTAAAGCACCTTTGTAATGATTAATTTTCCATAACTTAAAGAAATGATGAAATAATTTTCTTGACGCATCGTTCAATCCTGATCGAAATTTTATAATGATGATAAACTTAATGATAAAGTTTGGACCACAGTTCTAGAAATTACCGAACTTCACTAAACCTCTACAATTGGCTCGCTAAAGGTAACGTATCCCCTTCCAGTTCTCATTCCTGCATTTCCTTCTTTTGGTGCTCTGTTCCCACGTGACATTGTTTCCACAATCGAGGCTCAAGCAGTAACTTATTTTAATTCAGCATTTCTGTTTAAAGATCTGAAACAGTCCCTTTTTTTACTACAGGGTGTGGCGCAAGACCGTGGACCACAGCCTGCTCTTCTGGCTGGCCCTGAGTCTGCTCTGCTTCATCGTCCTGCTGTTCACTAGCGAGACGAAGTGGTCGAAGGCGTACGGCTGCAAGATCACCGCCTTCCTCCTGCACTATGTCCTGTTGGTGATGGTGATGTGGCTGCTGGTGCAGGCACTCATGCACAGGCTGAGGTTCGCCAAGAAGACGGACATGGAGGAGGTGCCTCACTTCATTCTCAAGGCTGCTGGCTGCTGCTGGGGTAATACGCTGCTAGAGTTCCATTTAATGTCTTCTCTAGAGCTCTTAAAGACTTGGTTTCTAGCAAAGCAGTAATAGAAAATCGCGCTCGCTATTAACCGTTGATTATGTCACACCGTAAACTGATAACCGGCCACCGCTTTAGCAAAACGATACGTTGGAAGAAACTGGAAGCCTAGCGGACTCATTCAAACGCTCCCCAGAGGTTTTTTTTATAAAATAGCTCCTCATGATTTCTTACAAGATCAATTAAAAGTTCCTCTTCAAATAGCGTAATACTGTCATCTCCCTCAACCTTTAGATTTTGTTTCTTCCACCATTCTTTCAATTTTTGATATGTCCCACTGTTTCTGGGGCCGGTTTTAAACTTCCAGATAAAAGGTGGCGTGAACTGTGAAATAAAAGCGTGCCACGTTTTCGCTATTCGGTAAAAGCAATAATTCATTACCGCGCCAAACAATGTATACTAAAGTGTCTGTGTATTTCGCTTGAAACATCTAGTATAGTGTACTATTACATTTCAATTGCTAAACACAATTTTTGACAAGTTTTAAATTTGCTTTTTATAGGATTTCCGACTTTTATCCTGATCATTATCTGGTTTACAAAAGATTATAAACTACACAAAGAAGATAAGTAAGTACAAAAAGGATCTAAACATCAAACGTTGTTCAATTGTCAGTTATAAAAATTTACAATCAAGGCTTCAATTTTTATTCATACTTGCTTATAGGTATCTCTACTTCAGGGTTTCATCTAGGTTTCATCCTAATTAACCAAATATTCTTGAAAAATCTTGTAAAATATCCAATTAACTCACAATGAATTTTCTTCTGCAGCTGTTTTGGCGCGTTGTGCGATGTGTCCAGATGGACTCTCATTCCTGTCGCGGTGTTTCTGCTGGTGACTCTGTGCCTCAATATGTGTGCCGTGTATGCGGTGACTTGCCGCTTCAAGAAAGACTACCTCATCGGCAACTTGGGATACGACGAGTCAGTGCTCAAATTTAGAGTGGCACTCACCATTTATTTTTTCTTTGGTGAGTACCCACATTTCATGCACAAAGATTCTCATCCTTGTGAGCTCAGTTTTGGTCCCCCCTTCCCCACAACACAAAAGATATCGATTCGCTTGAAAAGGTTCAGCATAGGCTACAAAAATTATTAAGAGTCTGTCGGGTATCGATTATGATAGCAGATAAAGATCCTTCAACATTAATTCCCTGGAAATTAGTAGAACAAGACGTGAATGAATTCAGTTACTTAAATTCATCAACCAGGAACACATGTGAAATTAAGTTTCAACTTAAATACTCGAACCATAGGACTTAGACAAATTTTTTTAAAAAATCCTGCTTCAAAAAGGGGGCAAGAAAACATTATTTTTTGCAATAGAATTATCAGTGAATGGATTGCTTTACCAGCATATTAGCCATTAGTTGCATATTCGCAGAGAGTAGAAAAATGCAAGAAGAATTTCGATAGATATTGGGGATTGGTAAATAATTAGTATATTTCGGAGTAACTTTGCTTTGCCTCTGACCTGTTGTTGGACAAACATTTTTGTTGTGGTATATGTATTTTTATTGTGACAAGCTTGTTTCCAATTAAGTTAAATAAAATATTTTTTACTCCTTCAAAAAACACGATTTTGACCATGTTTTTCAGTTAAGTTTATCTAATACCAATTTTTTCTTAAAGAAGAAAAAAAGTTATATTTTATATTTGGTGACACTTTCAATTCTGCTGGATTAAAAAAATGAATTTTCAAACTAATTTTAAACTTACCTTAAAATATCAAATAACGACGAAATAAGAAATAACGACGGAAATGTTTTTCTCTTTTAATTTATTTAATTCCTCACTTTTTATTAACAGACAAGCTTCAATTTTTAAATATTAAAATAATTTCCCTATTTGAGATTTACATTTTTTTGCACCAATACATATACATAATATATGCTTTGATATATTTGTCTGCAGTAAGGAGGATTAAGATTTTTTTATATTTCTCTTTCAGTGATGACCTATCTCTTTGGATTTTTCGCACTTCACAAGAAATCTCACCAGCTCAGGATTCTTTTCAGCATCAGCATTACAATAACTGCTTATTATTTATCACTGTTTTTTGTAAGTACATGTACACTTATTTTTTTATTTTTGCCCAATCATCTAACAAGTATAAAAACTCTACACCACATGATTTGTGTAAAATAATAGTTTAAAAATTGCAAATAAGTAATTTTTGCTGCCCAAACACTCGTTGTTGAGTCAATGAATGACAGTGTTCATGCAGATATCTGCTAGGAGCGCAGGTATTGCTTTTCGCTTTTGTGATTAGTTAGAATGGGCTACTGCTACTACAATTGTTTGAGTGCGAAGGCCTTCTCTAAAGAAGGTGTTGGCTTAGCTTGGTTGGGTCGGACACCAGAGTAACTGTTAGGGGTGAAAGGTAAGAGTGTAGTAACAACAAAGACATTTGTGCGAGTCCAAATTTTGAGCCTGGGCGTGTCTGGTTCTTAGTTCCTTCGGCTAAGACACAGGGATGCCTACAAGGGGGTCTACGACGCGGACTGCGTTGTTGAAATTTTAGGGGGGGGGGGGGGGTTGAATTTTTTATAAAAATTTTTAATAAACAGCCATTCTTGATAAAAAAAAACTCAGCTAACTCTTATTCTTACTAATTGAGCAAACTCTTATTACTATATCTAACTCTCTCAGCTAACTCTTATTCTACTATACTGAGCCGCCCCCCGTCCCCTCCACCCGGAAGGGGGGGGGGCTCAGAACTTGTACTCTGGCGAATTTTTAATTGGTTTAAAATAAAACACAAAAAGTAGCAAGAAAATCAAAAGTGGCTACAATTTTTGTATATATTTTTTTTTGCCATCAAAGAATAGGAATAATGGGTAACCATAATTCAAAGCAACACCAGGAAAAAAGGAGTTATAAATTATGTTCGTTGGCGTCTACCAGACGATAAGATTTCTGACAATTATTTCCAATAAACAATCCGATCACTCTAACAAAGTTTAAACACTCATAAATCTCACGCAGTTTATAAAACATTTTTCGGTGAATTGATGACGTTCGCATAGTTTGCCAATGGTATCAATGAGATATTCCCGCCATATTTTGCAGCTGGCTCATAAATCTTTCGAACTTTGTATAACATTTTTACGAATTAATGACCTTCGGATAATATTTTTGACTTTTTCCCGCCAAATTAGACTCGAAGCCAAAATAATTAAATGATTGCTTTAGAATCAGTAGGAAAATACTTGTCGTCTTGTGTCACATGTGTGGGTCTGGGTAATTGAATATAATTAAATAGTTCAATTCCGAGTTTCACGGTAAGAATTTTATTATATCTAACTTTAATTTTTTAAATTTTAGGTGTTTTTTTAAGTGAAACTATCTCTGTAAACATATTTTAAAATAATTCTGATGTGTTTGATAATGTCAACTGTGTTGTATTAGATAAAAAGCTATACCAAAATAAACTTTTTTAAGTTAAGTTACCCCATTCGATGGTACTTGAAATATCATTTTACTATAAGGTTTTCTATATACACCGTAAAGATGTAGTTAGAGGCTACTTTGGTTAGGTACTCCATTAGCCCATATAAACAAAAAATCCTCACCGTTTTTTTTTTTTTTTTTTTGGGGGGGGGGGGGGTAAAAATTTCTAGGGGGGGTGCGTCGTTAGCTCTGGGGGGGGATCGGCACCTCTGCTAAGACAGACAGATAGGCGGACGGAAATGTTCGAGATGTGAATACCTACTTTCCATTTTTATTTTAAAATCTTTCGAATTAAAAAAAAAGTTGTCAAACAGTCTACTAACAAGGATTAGGTTGAAATATCGTCGCACTAAAGCTACACAAGGTGTATTGGAGACGGGCGTCGTAATTTAGAACCACAGCCATTCTCTCTATACGGGGTATTATTCGTCGGACATTTTTGGAAACACGGGCCGTTCACAGGTCGGCAATTATTTCGGGTATCAATCAAGTAAAACCAATGGCCATGAATTTTTAAAAAATGTGTTATTGTAGTGGGCAAAATTTATAAAATAGTAATATGTGGAATTAATTTTTTAAATTAAAGGCATTTTGTTAATTTACAATTGTTCTTATGTATTTCTAGGTTTTTCAAGAAGTTTCAGTATGGGAAATGTGCAGCAAGTGGAAAATTCGTCGAAGGGGCAAATCTGAAAGGGAGCCTGTGAAATATGTTGCGTCGAAAAATTATACGGAAGAATCCGTCAAGACGTCGTAGTATTTTAAAACTAGGTGTTAAGACTAAAGTGTTTCAAATAGAAAAAACACTTATCCTGTACAAACCTTACTAAGGTACTTACATACCTTTAGCTGTATGAATGATGACACAACAATAAATATGTATGTGCTATATATTTAAACTGAAAATTGAGTTTATTGGATGGCACACAAAAAAAACTTGTTAAGTTCCGAAGCTAATTTGAATGAATCCTAACTTTAAGGATCCAATTTAGGCATAAAAAGCTGAGTGAACATTGTAATATCGGAGATGAATAAAACAACAGAAACTGTTTTTTTTAAATAAAGTTTATAAAATAAAATTAACTAAGATTTTTTTTTCCTATCACACACTATTAAAAATATTGTGCATGGTTCACCATAACTATGGTTCCTTGTTACTGTAACGGCTGTGTGACGAAATGTTTCACCATATTTTTTGGTACTATTTGGTTGAACTATTTCTCAGGTTTTTGTTTCCAAAACTTAAAAAATGGTTCAACATAATACCGAAAATATGGTGAACCATTTCAGCAACAAGGAACCATTATGGTAGGTAGGCTGGTACATGACTTTTCCGGCTTGTGTGCTTAATCATAATCAAAGTCCCGCTTATAAACCTTCGTCAAGTAAGACACACACATACAAAATTTTTACCAAGAGATTGAGAGAAAACGTACACCCACGGCGAAGGCGGGAATCGAACCCGCACCCGGTACAGTACGCAGACTCAGCGTAATGGGCTGCAATCAATTCCACAAGGCCACCCTGTACCCCAGGAATCATTATTATGTTTAGGTTGCAGTGTACTTTCCGGATGTATATTTCTAGCCTGCATGGAGCTTCAACACAACCAATTGCGCCTCGAAATGTAGAACGATGGTCGAGGGAATTATTATGGTGAAACCAAGCACAACATTTTTAGCGGTGCATCAACTATTCCGACACCCCACACACGTTCGAACACTCTCTCTTAGTTTTAAAATTGTTCTCGTTCCCCCTGCATCCCCCGTAGATGAAGGCCTCGCACTCTCCTTTTTCGTGGTCATGGAAGTATCTCCACACGAAACCTTCGCACGGGCCCCTGTCTTTCGCCTTAGAGCAGCTGCCCTTCTTGTCCAATTCGAAGCCTGGAATCGAAGATAAAAATCAGTCAATGACACGAAATTCTTATTATACTCCTTCTTATTACAACGTAAGCTTCGAAAGCAATTAGGTAAGATAAGGTTATCGTTTCCGGCTGCCTATTTCTAGCCTCCTTCAGGAGCTTTAACACAGCCAATAACGCCTCGTAATTTAGAACCCTGGTCAAGTGATGAGGTCGACACCTGAGCGGGCACCCAACGGAACTTCGAGCGACATCGTACGCTAACGCCGTCGGGACTTTGGACTCCACAGATTTAACGAGCACGTCTGTCCCTGTGTACTCGGGCCCATCCTATTTTCCTGGAAACGGTGTAAGTGTCATTGTACTTAACCTGCTTTGAATGAGGCTTTGCTGTGAGGTGATTAACTCCTATTGATCCTACTTTCCAAGCCCAAGAAGAGCGGGCGCTTTGTCTTTGACACCCGAGAAACAAAAATGTATCCAAATTCCTAACTTTCACTTTGTTCCCAACTTTGGAACCAAAGTTGTCAAAACATTTAGAGTTAGCTAAATTATTACCTTTATCAATTGGAAACCTAAATTTGTTCCCGGTGTTAATAAACAAATAAAAATAATCACGGTTGAAATCTTTCTCAATAGGAGCGTTCTCCCAGGTTAGTGATAGGAACAACTTAAAACGTTGTTTGAAGTAAATTAAATAAAAAAAATACTGAACAACGTATACCTTTGCAGTACTCCAGACACTGCTCCTTGCTCTCGAAATTGTTGTTGTTCCCCAGGCACCCCCCGAAGATAAATTCGTGGCAGTCCCCTGTGAAGCGGTTGAAGAAGTATCTCTGCGCGTAAGCTCCGCAACCTCCCATGTCCGGGTCCATATAACACACGTCCTCCCTAGTGTAGCCTGCTGTTCAGAAAGCCAGTTAGTCATATACTTTGATGGGTCGAATTCAATGTCAAATCTTGCAGAGGCCTATGAGGCCGATTTAAAAGCAAACTAAAGATGCGTAATACTACAGGGTGAGGCAAATAAAACCGGTCCCGGTCTAGAGATAGGAATACGTTGAAATGCTTGGCGAGAAAAACTCTTGAAGCTGCCTGAAAGCTTTCAAGTGGAAATAAAAGATTATTCAAGCGTGCAATGGTTTCACTTGACAAACCTGTTTTCGCATTGGTTGGATTGGATAGCATCACATTAGAGCTACTCATGGACTATTGGTCAGTTCAGATCGTAGTGCGTCAGTGTGAGTTGCGACTGTGTGAGTGTAAGTTGATCAAATCACAGGTGAAGATGAAACTCATAGTACAGCAGAGAGTTTTCATTGTAGAAAATTATATTAAAACGAATTCATGGAAAAAATGTGACCAGTTGTTTGTTCAAGAAATTAAATGTGTAAAAGGACCTAAAAAGAGTACTATGCAACAAATAGTTACGAAATGGCATCAGACAGGATCTGTATTGAACAAGTCCAAAAACATTCCGAAACGGGTCTGAACACCAGATTCTGGGTCTTGCAATCAATTTAGAATGCTTTGCATTAACAAAAAGGTCCGATTCTTTACGATAAATAACAACCGAAATAATCACTA